>JAJMGC010000054.1:0-69353 GCA_030574995.1 Suhomyces maxii
GTTGGGGGGGGGGGGGGGGGGGTGGTTTGGCTGGCTACAGTATCTGGGTACTTCAAATTTTTCACCCTATTTATTTCATGACGTCTTGTAGTTGCTAACAAGCACGTTGGAAATTTAAAACCTGTTTATTTTCCCCGATTGGGAAGCGATATCTCCAGGTTATGTAAGATTGCGAAGGATCCATCAGTCCCACAAACGAGCCGTCACAAAAATATCCCTTATACTTATAGTTGATCGTTTCAAGATCACAAAATTGCCATATAGCAAAAGTCAACCAAACAAAGCTCGTTACTTCCTAACAGTGTCTGCCTTTTCTTTTTTTGGGGGAAGGTATTCTTCTGGACCTTTTCATTTTGCCATAGTAGCGTCGTTCTAGTGCTTTCAGGTTGGCCCTGGAGTGTGCCTTATAGAACCTCCACCTTTGGCTAGGTCGCGTGACTCGCATGCAGGTGATATCCAGATTATGAGGGCTTAGGAGCGGGCTGTGTGCAGGCCCAAAGCTGGGGGGGGGGCGGGTGGTGCCAACCTGACGGCCTTCCCCATTAGCACCGATCCCGGCCCAGTAACCGGCCCCTGGTGTGCCTCTCAGCCACCAACGTACCCTGTTAGTCGGAAACCCGCATCGCCTACCACCAAAATAGATCCGCCAGATTGCTCGGCACGTGACCGCTTCCACTGGCAACTGACCACCTAACCTGGTAGGGACACGCGATGTATCACGTGACCAGCACCATCACAGCAACCCGTCAACAACCATGTCAACCGGAACTACATTCAACCAAAACGCAAACTATCAACAATGCTAAGGTGGGTTCAATCAGGTCTTTCCGCTGTTGCCGGAACCGCTGAGCCGGAGTACGGCAGAGAAGCCATTTATCCGATTACCGACGCCATCAAGGAAGGCGCCGACGTTCACAGAGAAACAACTGGTGCTGATTTCAAATGGCAGACTCCTTCATCAACCAATGTGGAAACGCAAACGTTTTATTTCACCGATTTGGAATCCGGGTTCGTTGGCTTTGCTCAAATCATTCACTCCAACTTGATGGGTGTTCATACCACTGCTCAATTCACCTTTAGATTATTCCATGCTGAAGTTGAATCACATCCAGAAAACATTTGGACTTCTACCAAATTAGATAATTTTAGAGTTGAAGGTTCCAACTTTTATGCTGATAACTTATCATTTGAATTGAATTCTGAAAACAACCAATACGTATTGAAATCCATGGTTAATGATCAATCGATTGTTGAATTCACCGTAAATAAATTGGTTCCTGGTGTTATTTTTGGTAAGGATGGTACTACTTACTATGGTGATGATAGAAATGAACCATGGGGCTCTATGAGACATTTATTCTGGCCAAGATGTGAAGTTAAAGGTACCGTCAAGACTCCAACCAGAACCTTTGATATTAATGGTTATACCATGTTTGTCATGGCTTTACAAGGTATGAAACCCCATCATGCTGCTAAATCGTGGAATTTCCTTAATTTCCAATCCAAGAACTATTCTGCTGTTCAAATGGAATTCACCACTCCAAGATCTTATGCTAATACCAAGGTTAATATTGGTATTGTTGCTAATAATGAAAAGATTTTATTTGCTACTGTTAATAATGTGGTGATTCATAAAGATGCTGTAGTTGATGAAGTTGGATGGCCTGTTCCAAAAGCTATTGAATTTGATTATATCAAGGATAAAAAGGATGAAACTCCAAGTGATTCTGATGTTGTAATTGCCAAGGTTTCTGGTCCTTTACAAACTTTAATTGAAAGAGTCGATGTTATGGCTGAAATTCCTCAATTCGTTAAAAACATCGTTAGTGGTGTTGCTGGTACTAAACCATATATTTATCAATACTGTAACAAGTTTGAAATCGATATTGATGGTACTAAGGAATCTGGTTTAGGTTTTAATGAAGTTACCTTCATTTCTGAGTGATATTTTCTTACTCATGCTATGCTTGCTTTTTACGTTCCATGCATTTGATACATTAATTTATAATTGTTACGAATCGACAAACACAAATAAAATACAAACCATCATTTTTATCAGGAATTTGGATTGGTTTCATTTGTTTAGTTTATGTGTATTTAATCAGAGTATTTAATCAATTAATTAAAGGAGAGAATTATCTAATTGTAGTTTTAACTTCACTTAATGGTGGTGAATTTATTGTTGCGAATTAAAATATTGAGACAATAAGGTTCCCTATAAACAGAACACAAACAACAGTTTACGATACAACGATAGTTCTATACTACTCTAATGCACCTATTCAGGTGCCAGTGATCATTATACAAGCTATACAAGCTTTATCTTTATTGTAGTGATCCATTTTCTATCACCCCTTTCCAAAATCTATGGGTCGCATTGCAAAAGTTGCAACCAAAAAAAGTTGCAACCACAAGTCCACCACCACCAACTGCTTTTCACAAAACTCAAAACAGCCTCAACAGCCAATTGTTAGTGTATTGAATTTGCTACAATGTCCCAATTGCAACGCATTCACCTTGAACCCCTGTGGTATATCGCTTTGAACAGGCTAATTGATGAAGTTTGCAATAGAGTCGGATGGTCAGAACAACAAGGTCCAGAAACAGAAAAGGCAAAGTTAGAATATCTTTCATCCGACATGGAGTATGATTTTAGACTATGCACTCTAGAGAACTATCTATTGGATGATTTTGAAGTTGGAACCATTCTTGAACATTACTCTGACGAGCTGGTTTTTGTAGTGTTCTTGCTGCTGCTTACTCAAGGAAGATTAATTCGTAAACCTAAAAATCGGTTTATATTTGAGTTTCCTGATGGTTCCAAATATATTTCCACCCCATGTTCTAAAGCTTATTGGTATAATATCAATTCAATAAAACTTCCCTTTTTCAACCATGATGGATACGTTGATTTTGAGGCCGTGGAAAGACAAAATGAAAAACCTCAATCAAATCATAACCACCCAATTCCTTGGAGTGAGCTTATACGTGAGTGTAGATCCAGTGATTCAAGAGGTTATGTTCTGTCGGTGGGTGCTATCACTATATCTGCTGGATCAGTATAAAAATTATCAGGTAGTGAAGAAGAAAAAGCGGCAAAAGGGTCACTTATCGATTGTCAGACCATTGATAAGTATATTGATTACAATTTTGCTCAGCAATATATAGAGTGCTAAATTGACATGTTAAGCTACGAAAATTTTGTAGTCCTTTCCGAAAAATTGTGAGTTTGTATAGTCAAAAAAGAAGTTGGAGTTAAGTTATCTTTAAACTAATGATTATATCTATATTGATCTAGTATCAATGTCTATAATGTACTCAACAAACTATGGCTATCCTCAACCCGACCTTTTCCCTTCAACAAAAGGTCCCTTGGCCCAGTTGGTTAAGGCGCGGTGCTAATAACGCCGAGATCAGCAGTTCGATCCTGCTAGGGACCATTCTTTTTGGATATTTTTATCCTGCTCACTGTTTGGTTGCCCAAGTAACTGGTGGAAATTTTCATAGCAAATATTGGGACTGGATTATATGAGAAAATTCATAATATTATGCAACATGAAATTTTTTTTTTTTGCAGCTCAATTACTCAATTAGTATGAACGCAAACACTCCTTCATAAACATCAGAAGAGACTGTAATCCAAAAGGGACCAATACCAAGAAACTATCATTCAGTTTTTGCTTGTAAACTGTGATTGGAGAATATACGTAATAAAGTATATAATTACAATACAATTGTTTCTAGTTCTCATTTAATATGTATTTTACACTTTCATGTACTCAATTGATGGAATTGATGGAATTGAGAAAGGGAAGTGTGTAAGATAGATCGATGCATGAGGTCTCCAGAGCGGTACCTTCTTCTTACAATACACGAGCTCTTCTTAGGATGAAACAAAGTATGGGGATGTCGTCACTCTTGATCCATTGATGGATATGATAATGCTAATATAGAGGAACAACCGGAGAATGTCTAATTCGCCAGAATATGTCAATCAAGGTATTATCGGAGTAGAATTGAAAAGATACAGGTATTCAATGGGAGGTACATTAATCGGAGCTAAGAGAATTTTCCTACTTGAAGAACCAATGGAATTGGCAAAACTTGGAAATTTTTGGTAGAGTTTTCCACCCTCAATCCCATTTCTCAGTACTATAAATTGAGTTAGGTAAAGTTAGAGATCAAGGTAGAAATTATCAGTGTCCTAGGAATTTTATTGTACATATTTGGCTATAGATATTGATACCTAATCATATTAACTGTCCCTAGAGTTATTGTCATGAGATTATTTGTAACTTTTCCCCCAGTTAGAATACAGCCTTAATTCTATTACACCTACTCAACCAGATTGACAATTCCCAGCACATGACTTCTGAAAGTTTAAGGTAAGTATAACAGATTATATAATCAGGTGTCGTCTTTCATTAGCTTGCATTAATTAACACATTTTCCTAATGAACAACAAGAGAGCGAGCAACTAGAAGCGACCGTATTCTTACAGAAGTTAATTCATTTTAGAAAAACCTCCAGCACTCCAATATTTGTTGTTAGTGGTGGGATATAGATTGTGTCGATTTTCCTACTTCTATAGTATATTAAAAGTATATTAAATTGACATATCATAATATTCGTTTATCGCTATATATAAGAGATAATGGCAATCATATTAGCCTCACTCTTTTTAAAAAATAGGAGTATAAACAATTCTGTTCATACAATTTAAAGAGACTCATATTTTGTTGGTTCACGTTCACCACAATGAAAATCAACTGGTTACAAAATAGTAAACTAAAGCACCAATACCGGCAACACCAGTCCAGACTGAGAACAACTTACCTGGACCAGTAATATTAACATTACCAGATCTATTGAACCAAACTTGTCCATTGTAAGGAGTACCAGCAGCACGTAACAAGTTATCCTTCTTGTCACTATATGGAGGATATCTTGATTTCATGGTGTTTTCATTCCAGAATTGTTGTTCAATGGTGGTTCTTTCATGAGTAAAGTTTCTGTAAGAAAATTCACCGTGGTAAGAACCATAACCAGATTCACCAACACCACCAAATGGAGCATTGACTAAACCAACATGTAAAACAACATCATTAATGATGGTTCCACCGGATCTGATGGTAGTCAAAATTTGATCAAGTTGACGGTTCTTACTTCTTTTAATATTACTAGTAAAGACGTATTGAGCTAATGGAGTATCAGCACGAGCAATAATGGTGTTTAATAATTCACCCAAATCCTTGAAAGGAAGAACTGGCAAAACAGGACCGAAAATTTCTTGGGCCATAGAAGAATCGTCCCAGTCGACTTCATCTATAACAGTTGGTTCAAGGTATCTAGTCTTTGCATCACCTTTACCACCGAAAATAATCTTACCATTAGTTCTTTCAATCATATTAGTAAGGTTAGTGAAAGCACGATCATGAATAACGTGAGTGAAACCTGGATCAGATTTTTGAATATCTTTGAAAAAATCAGCAAGGGCTTCATTAACTGCCTTCATGAATTTAGCATGGATTGCTTCATCAACAGCAACATAATCAACAGCCACACAAGTTTGACCGGCATTCATGAATCTACCCCAAACAATTCTCTTTGCGGCAATTTTAAGATCCTTGTCAGTAAGATCCTTCAAGACAAAAGCTGGAGATTTACCACCTAATTCCAAGATAACTGGGGTCAAGGTTTCAGCAGCCTTCTTGGCAATGATTCTACCGACAGTACCGTTACCAGTGTACATGATCTTATCGAATTTTTGGTCCAAAACAGCAGTGGTTTCTGGAATACTACCATTGACAGCAAAGAACAAGTCAGGGTCGAGGGCCTTGGTTAAGATTTCCGTGAATAATTTGGTGAAATGTGGAGTGGCTTCTGATTGTTTCAAGACAACGGCGTTACCAGCAGAAAGAGCACCGACCACCGAGGACAAAGTAAGCAAGAATGGATAGTTGAAAGGGGTAATGACCAAAACAACACCCAAAGGAATCTTTTCCACGAAAACATTGGCGGTAGCCATGGAAAGACCCTTATCGGTGACGGGTTCCGGCTTGGCCCATTTGTGTAAGTTGGCCATGGTATGGATCAATTCACTAAGACCAACCACGATTTCATAGTTCTTGGTTTCCGATGGAGCTCTGGAGAAATCCTTGTATAAGGCATCACAGATTTCTTCCACGTTATCTTTGATACCAAAGTACACGTTTCTCAATTGGTTCAATCTATACTGGATAGAGTGAGACTTTTGCTTGGTGTGGAATGCGGTTCTAAGACGATCAACACCCTTTGGAATGTCTTCAATTTTGGTATGAATAAGGGGACCGGTTGAAGTTGCAATTGCACTTGATGATGCTTTTGGAGTAGCAGGACCAGCACCAGATGATTTCTTGGTGGCTTCGGTGGTCTGGGTTTGCTGCGATTGGTTAGACTTGACAGACTTAACGGAAGGTGGACTCATTTTCGATATTCAACGTTCTTTTTGATAAATTGTGTTTGGTGAGATCCTCAACCTATTTTATAGATTTGAAATATTAAATATTAATTGACTAACAGAAACAGGCCATTAGATATACTAACCTAAAAAGAAAAAAAAATATATATCTATATAAAGAAAGAATTGCCTATGATAATGTCACTCTGCCCCGCGTCAACCATAGTAGCTATGGACTGTGCTCATGTGAAAAGAAAAAAAGACAGAGGGGGAGCGCGGGAGAGGATGAGAAAATATGGGGAACATGTGAAAAACCGCACTATGGAGAACAACCGAATGAAGCGATATTTTATGTCAAAGTCTGGTGATGGCATAAACTGGTAAGTTTTCCATATGATGTGTCAGGGATACACAGAGACAGGGGAGAGTGTGATTTTGGGTAGGATTTAAATTGGGCGGGATACAAGTGGCGGAATTGTGGGTGTGGTACTCAAACAGGTGGGAAATGGTCAATTATGTGGATTGATTTGGGAGGGTTGCTGTTTATGCTAAAGTGGTTAGTTGTGGGCAGCCCAGTCGGAGATTACCTGTACCATTGGCCTGGGGGTGCTTACAAATTAGGCAAAGATCGTCCCAAGTCATGAAGATCGGTCTGTGGCGGCCTGTGGGGCCTGTGAAGGGTACTGGTGGTTAGGAGTTGGACCTGCATTAGATAAACAGAGCTTATTGTGTCAAACCCATATCAATTACAAGCTAATTACAAGCTTATAGTGTACGGTGAAGAAAACTTGTATCGATACAAAAACCAGGGCCAAAGACACGAGGTTATGGCTATTTCTTATGCTGGACTATGATTCTAAAATCATTGGTGACGAACTCCCGATATGGCGATATTGTAGGGCCGAAAATTAGGTTGGTATCGGATCAATTTAGTGAGTGGAGTGGAGTCGATGGTGGTGGTGGCGGGGGAGGGGGGGAATACTCTCACCACGCCAGAGATTTCCATGGGTCCTATCCAACTGCCTAACTGTAAACAGCCCTGCTGCCCAACTATAAACAGCCCAACTGGCTACACTCCTAGTCTCTAAGTTAGTCCATATATTATACTATGTTTTAAGTTAAGTCATACTACGTAATCTCTCCCTATCCTGGTAGCTGTCAGTGTACATTCAATTCTTTCACTAGCACCAACACCACCAGCGTGCTTAGAGAACAGCTCCTCTGGAAATGGCATCACTTCTTTCTTGCCACACCGTCTTACCACTACAACTGCAGACTTGTTTATCGTTTTCCCAGGCACCAGCAGAACGGGCAATCACACCACAAAGGGAGTCTGGAGTCACTTCCTCCTTCAATCGGGATAAAATGATACTTCTACCAATTAAATCATTAATGCTCAAATTGGCATGTAAAAATGATTGACCTGATCCCAAACCTTCATTATTTTGAACAATTGGTGCACCCATAGCATCAATAGTGGTTTCAAGAGAAGTGGCATGTTCGACTTGAACCGGTGCCAATTCGTAGAATAACGCACCGGTGGATAATGGTCCTCTAGATAAGTTACCCAGAGCTCTAATGGATGGATAATAAGTTCCCTTTGGTAAACCGTTTAACGTCAAATCAATATATAAATCTTTTGGAGAAACTGACACAATTCTGGCCAATCCCTTGACAGGCAGGACATTGGTATCAAATGATTCTAAGATACACACAGCTGCACTGTTGGGAGTTCCTGCTCCTCTGATAATGGCATCTTTACCAATTCCTTGAATGGCCTTGACCACCTCGCTTGGAGGAACCGAGCCGAAGGTGCTAACCAAGTTTGCATCTAAGTCAACCTTGCATTCGACTCCCAATGGCTCGATGGCTTGGGTCACAGAGTCAACACAGGACTGGCACTCGAGCGGGACGGCGTATACTATTTCAAACATGCTGATGTGGTGAATAAGTTGGTGATTCGAAACTGGTGTATTACAAATGGCGTGGGGTTTGCACGATTAGGTAAGTAGTTGCTGAAAGATGAACATGATCCCGTGGTTCCAGGCACGGGATCGATCACGTGCCTCATATAGTATGACTTTCCCTTAACGGGTTTCAGGCTAAACGTAGGCGCAATCGTGGCTGTCAGGAAAATATTGTTACTTGCGAAGATCCAGCCGATGTGTCAACCTTGATTTCTTTCTTCTTTTTTTTGTCAAAGAATGCTTTTAGTGGCACCAGAGGGTCACAATATGCATAGAAACCCTTTCTTTTACATGGCTGCGAATTCTATTACAGCCAGTTTATGGGTGACTTCTTTAGAAGTTAGTTAAATCTCATCACAGCCACCAATTAGAGAGATTACAAACAGACAACGCCTATTATAATATATCCTATAATTTTTTTTTTTTCTTTCAAATCTATTTGTTGGTATATTCGGAAATTTAATACATACATAGCTGGTAGGACTTCAATAATTACGGTCCTACTCTTCAAACACCATTGATATGGAGTGATGCAATGTGGCTAGATCTTTAAGCTGCTAATTCTACGACGACCAGCATCTTCGTCATCAACAACTTTAGTACACACCCAAGTAGAGGCGTACATGTTAATTCTATCAATAGATTCACCACTGACTCTAACAGCAGCTGCTTCACACTTGAAACCTAATTCTTCGAAAGTGCTAATGTACCATGGGTGAGTAGAAGCAGAACGTAACATAACTCTACCATTTGGAGCCAAACACTTCTTTAAGGCCAGGATTTCATTGTAAGCCTCCTTACCCTTTGGTTCGAACCAATCCATGTGATCCATAATGATAGCAATGGTAAGAGATTTGGTTCTTAATCTAGCGAAAACATCATTCAAAGTGTCAGTGTGCATTCTTATGTTGTCAACTGGAGTACGTTGTTCATTATTGGTGGTAGTTAAACGGTTGAAACCCTTCAAGGTTAAGTAATCAGGACAATTGTTGTAAGCGTAGTGTCCCATTAAAGTCAAGTAATAAAAGTAGTTATCCTTGGAGATCAAAGAACGGTTAATAAGTGGATCTAAGGTATCAATGACGTATTTCAAAACAGAGTTACCCATCATTGAAGCTTGATTAGCTGGAACACCCAAAGCCTTCCATAAGAAAATTGGGTTACCAACCATAAGAGTAGCAACAACAGGATTAAATAAAGCAGGCTTCAACTTTTCATTCCAAATCTTCTTTTGTTGTTCCATACTATCACTTTGACATAACTTTTCAACGTCCTTAGTAACACCAAAAGCAGCAAAGATCCATCTAGCTAATCTTAAAGCCCATCTAGTAGAACCAGTATCATAAAGACCCTTACCAGAGAAAGCCTTTGGACCTTTATCCATCCAGTATTGGAAAGCATTAGAAGACATATGAGGACTCAATTTGTCAATTAATAAATCAGTAAAGTTATCAATTTTACCTTCACCAAACATCTTCCAAACATCTTGATGTGGTAAACTCTTGAAACAAGCTAATTTCAATTCTAATAAATGGTTTTGACAAGGGTTTAAATCAACAGCATGGATTCTCTTTGGTGGGTTTGGTAAATTAGCATAAGAAAGAATGTTATCACCAGCAGAAGTAATAGCTAAAACAGTATCATCAGAAGTAAAGTTCAAGATGTTGTGATCTTCACGAGGATCTTCCCAAGTGAAGGCATAAATATATTGGTTCTTGAATTGTTCGAATTGAGGGTTGGTTTCATCATAGTAAACTCTCCAGTATTCCTTTTGGTAGTAAAGGGATGGGAAAGGTAAATTCTTTTGTAAGTTTAACAAAGCAGCTTCATGACCTTTAGAAACTGGAGAGTTTGGTTCAGTAGGACCAGTACTTGGAGCCAAATAAGGAGATTCAGTAGCTAAACAATTCATTCTGTGTAAAATAGATTGAGACTTAGACTTATCACAACCAATCCAGATGTAGTAAGGAATCTTACCTAAAGTCTTGTTGTAAGTGTTCACAGATTTAATAGTACCAAATTTGTATTCAAGATAGTTTCTTCTAGAAGAGTCCAAAAAAACCTTATCAGCTTCAAACCAAATTCTCCAGAAATTTCTTAAGATCCAAGTAGTGTTTCTATTAACAGAACCACCAAGAGTATTAATTCTACCCATGGAAGTGTCAGAACTTTGAATACCAAAATCAACAGATGCAATAATACCGGATTTATCTAACTTAGTAACCGCGTTATCAATTGCGGCATTGAAAGTTGGAATCATAGAAAGAGAGTAAGAGAAAGTGATTAAATCGGCATACTTATGGTCGATTTGGAAATCACAAGCATCAGCAACAAGAACATGAACATTTTTCCAACCATGACTTAAGCATCTTTGTTTTGCAACTTCACACAAAGATGGAGATAAGTCAACAAGATAAACTGCTTTGAAATTTTTGGCAATATTATGGATTTTGTCCATATGTTCAATGTTAGAACCAGTACCACCACCAATATCAATCCAGACCAAATCGGTAGATTTTTGTAAATGAGAAACGGCCAAACGAAGACATTCTTGTCTACCTTTAAGTAGAAATTCCCGAGTGTTATCGTAAATATGAGCTTGATTTTTATAGAATTGTTCGAGCGATTGTTGTTGGTTACCTTTGACACTGGAAGTGGTTTTCTTATGGATCATAGGCTTGATGAAGCAAGCCCAAGCAAAAACGAAGAGCGAATGAACGGTCTCATTAAGCTTAGCCCAGAAGAAGAACAAGGTGATCAAACCCACCAAGGCACCAACACCACTGACCAAACTATTTTCAGAGAGTACTTCCAACATTTATCTTTGTATTAAATGCTCCTCTATTTTTTTGTTTTTTGGATATACAAAGCCCAGTAAATTATTGTCGATTTCTACAACTTCAATCCACATGACATGGGAGGTTTATATAGATTTATATAGACGTGATACCCACGAATACATGGGGTGGAGGGGCGGTACACCCAGTGGCTAGGTAATATTAAAGGTGGATTTAATACGCACGTTTTGCAACAACCGGATTTGGATGCGAGGGACGAGCCAGTTAAACAGCACCCAACGTGGACTTCCCAAACTTGACAACGGGGGCGTGGTCCAGGACCCAAAGCGACAAGTCGTGTCTTCAACTGGAAAGACCGCCATCCTAGCTTCTATCTATATCTGTCTGTGTATATACTACCAGTACTACACGTTGCCTGTTATGGGCAAGCATGTGAAAAGAGATATACTAGACGTGTTTCTAGCACTTATGTTGGGATGGAAGTAAGGATCAGATCAATGGTTCAACGACTGGTTGTATAGATCCAAAAAGGATCAAGTGGTGCTGAATTTTGCACACGGGGGTACCGTGGTACGGCTAAAGGCTAGGGGTTATTTGGTCGTCTACTATAGATCGTCTACTCTCGATCATTATTCACTGGTTGGTTCTGTCATTTTTACTGTTGATTGGTGTATACCGTCTCACAGGCTGGGTATCCGATTAATTATCAAAGATTTTGATTTGCTTATAATTCTGGGTTTTCACACTAGGGGGCTTCTGACCATATACCCCATTCTTTTCAACACTTTTAGGTGGTACAATGCTTTGAACCTTATCTCACCGAGCAGAACAAGCTCCGAGAATCGCCAGAAAAACGTTTACCATCGTTCTATGCCGTTTGATTCCCTGTTGCCGATAGATGAGTTGAATAATGATGGTGCAATTGAACAGATCAGAACCCCTTCTATCGTGTAAAGAGATGTACTGGAGAACAAACAAAAGTACTTAAAAAAGTGCTAAAAACAGTAACAATCACCTGTTAGTTGCAAAGAAAGAGAGTGTACCTCCCCCTTTCTTCCCCTGCCATATTGTGGCATCTTGAGACTTTTATTGGTTGTCTCTGCGATAAGGAAACTCACTCAATTCTTCAATATTCAGTATCTGGGCTTGGGGCCGTTATACCAAAAAAAAGGGTGCAAAGGTGCAAAAAGATGAAGATCGACACGTGCAGGGTACCACCGTTAATCTTTCTGAGGGTCCTTTCTATAGTTTGCCAAATGGGCAAAAAAGACTTTGAGGGGAAGACCCAATTTCGCCCAGTCCCAGTGAAAACGGGCCAAACCCGTTTTTTTTTGAACGTTTTGGTCTGCCATACAAAGTGAAAAACCACATTTTTTCGGACCAATTTTGCAGTAATTTATTAGCGACTTTTACGATAATTTTTTAGCCTGGCACAGGAGTGGGATCTTCGTTTTTGCTGGCCTTACTAATCGATAGCACGCCTATACTTAACATTTCTAGAGTGGTTGCACTAATGCCATTTATGCCAGCCCATATCCAGCCCATTTGATCACTTAATTAGAGATTTCCACGTTCAAGTTCACATTTTTATGTTTCTTCTACAAAACATCCATCTACTGCCTTGTTTCTTATATTAGGAAGCAAATGGTCTAAGCTAAAATATACCAAAAGATTCACATCTGGTTCAATAGAATGAGAGTCTTTGAAAAATGGGCCTATTGTGTGGCCTTTTACCCTCTACCATACACGATAGAACATAGTTCAATTAGCGCAGGTTCGCGACCTGCCACTACATAAAGTCATTAACAACATCAACATCAACATCAACATCAACAATAACAATAATAATAACAACAATAACAACAACAAAACTGGTTATTGTTATTGCAACGGAACATTCAGCTCGATAGCATATCCGAAAAAAAACAAGCTAGGACCATAGCGACCCAGTGGATTTATCGGACTTAGGATATCTAGCAGTTCTATCAAACTATTGTTCTTCGTCTTCCAATCTTCTTAACAAGTAGTCTATTTCGACCTTCTTGGTCAAAGGAATAATCCAATCCTTGTACAATTGTGCAATCAACTCTGGTTTCACCTTACTTTGAGGGTTTTGACTGTACTTCATAGAAGGGTCAGTACCATATTGCTTACCCTTTTCAATCAATCTTTGTAAAATCTTTTCTTCAACAGCAGAATTGGTGATAGAGGCTTCGATACCTTTAGCATCCTTAGCCAAAATAAGTTTCTTGTAACCTTCTTTATCACCTTGGTACTTAGCTTCAGCTACAAACTTACCAAAATGAATTCTTCTCGAAATAGCTTGTAAAGTTTCAATATCACAAGTGGAAACAGAACCTAAATTTTCTTGTTGTTCAGGGCCTTGAACACTGACTTTAGGAACAATTTCCATGACGTAAAAGTCCTTGATTTCGTCATTTACATTGATTTCATCGGAGTATGATGCCAACACAGGGGGGTATTCAAGTGGTGGAAGAATAGAAGACAACAATTGGGTCGGGAAAAATGGAGTCTCATCAGGAGCTTCGTATCTTCTGATTTGAGAATGGGTCTTTTCCATTTGCAACAATGCCCAGTCCAAGAAGGAACCATGAAAGTCTGGAATGTCAAATTTATCAACTTGATAAACTGATGGTGACAGGTAGAATTGTGACCGTTCAATGAGGCCAAAAACAATGGTATCTTCCATTCGGACCAAGGCCTGGCGAATGTTGTTGAGGTTGAGCACGGTTTCTGGTTTCATGAAATCCATTTTGGCTGGTGTTGTGGGTATTTCAGGAGGATCTCTGATCCTTTAAGAGTCATCTTTGAAATTGATCGTTGCTTACGTAACACAGCATTCTCATCGCAGGGCTCCTGTTTCGCTTCCGTTAAACTATCACCATCAGCCTCACTAGAAATATTGTACCATGGGCATATAAATGGGTTAAAGTAGCGGGGGAATAATGAGCGTGGTCCATGGACACGTTATAGTAGCGACGCTGGTAATTGCTGAGGGTTTTTTCATGGGTTTGGTAGACTTTGGTGGGTGTTTGGTGGCTCTTTTGTGCGTGATGGCCGTGCTTGGTGGTGAAGAGTGGGGTTTATTAATCGACGTATTTGGTGCAACGGGGGATGATTATATAAATAATGGGTTCTCCTAACTCAAAGTGTATGGGACTGGGGCTGATAGAGGTAAGGGAACCGTGAGTGATGTACGGCCTTCATTGCTGATGTTGATGATGTTGGTGGTGCTGGTGGGCTGTAGAACCAGGTGCACTATCTTTTTGTTTGTCTATTTTTCGCAGCAATTCGAGTATACTAATTGCAAAAGACTGACAAAGATCGGGTTATAGCAGGATAATACCACGTCTGCAAGACCTAGTGACGCAAAATGTGTCACATTTTCTCTCTTTTTTTTTTTGGCAAGTTAAGTGTTTAAACTAGTCTTTTGGTGCTGTCTTCTGATTGTGTTACATTGTACTGGCAAAGGGATGATTATTATATCTCTAACAGCTCAAGATGGCTCAAGATGGCTCAATATTACAGTCTAAATCACTCCTTTGTCGTTTATGGCTAGTGGCATCTGATCAAATATGTCCAATCTCCGTGATTGTGCATTAACAACTATATCTGATGAATGTCTATTTATCACAAATCTTCTTTATGTCCTCCATTTCATAGTTTCTACACTAGGCATCAGAATTGTAGTTACGATCTGTGGCTTCAAATGCTAATTACTTGTTCGTGACTATGTACATTGTTTGTCTGCTGGGACTGGGATTGCTGGCAAATTTCTAAGGATGATTTTCGGTATATGATTGACGTTTAGGAGATAGTGTGACGTTTAAACCAACTTAAATGACAGATGATGAGGATTGAATGTGGTTTGGGACGTTTTTTTAATTTTTTTTTTAGCTTTTTTTTTGGATTCAAACAATCAAGATAAAGCATAAAGCTTCTAGTTTCATGTCTCAATTTCATTGGCTTGTTCCAAATCATCCCATTTCTGTACTTGCTTTGCAGCATACCTTCTTAACAACTTTCGATCTTCCATCGGTTCATCAAGCTCCCCACTCTTAACTGCTAGAGTTGATCTTCTGGTATTCAAGAAATTCTCCAATCTCTCCAACTTGTTGGCATCGTCGCCCTGTAACTCTCTCATCAATTTCATATTGTTAACTCGAACTTGGTGTTGATAATCTCTGACACTTTCCAATGCCAACATAAACTGTAATCCAAAGGCCAATGCACCTACCATAATTACACCAGCCAAAATTTTCATCTTATTCTTGTTGAGTTCTTCTTGAGTAGGTGGTGCTCTCTTGTATTTCATTCTGTAATAGTCTTCCCAAGTGCCTGCTTGCCAGAATTGTTCATTACGCTTGAAATTGTAAGCATTACGATGACTTTGAGCTCTTCTAAATGCTTCAAAATTGGCTCGGCTGAATGGGTCTCTTGCTCTTGGGTCGTACAGGGCATTGGCATCCCATTGGGTGGTGGAATACGTCTTAAAAGCCACTCTTCTTCTAGGATCTTTGAGAATATCGTACGCATTTTGGACTTGATCAAACCGTTTTCTTTTTGCCTTCTCTGATAGCACTTTACCACTATTATCTATGACTTCATGGGACATATCTGGATGGTAAAGTTTGACATACTTATTATAGGTCGACTTGAGGAGTTTGTTCAATTCCAAGGTAGAAACACCGTTATCTTTGATATTGAAGATCTCGTATGGACTTGGCTCCTTATTCGATGGCCAAGGGTGGAGCCCTTTAGAAGAGTGGTCAATGGTATGGAACCGAATACCTTGTGATTTAGGTGATCTAGGGGTGATTGATGCTTTTTTGCACCGTGAGCCGCCATGGAGGAGAGGGGCCCAGCTCTTGGCTTGTATGGTCAATATTCTCTTGAGGGGCCTGGTGAGAGTGTGGTGTATGCCCCTTATGGACCCGCTTGGAGGTCTAGCTGGCGCTTTGACTATGAGAATCATGATAAGCCGAATCCGGGGTTTGATTCAGGGTGAGATGGTTGGGAGTGGGGGCTCACCAGTTAATTGCAATTGGGGAAAAGTTGGGGAGACGTGGGGGATTATGCAACGTATCTATGACGATTAGCGGATCGTGGGTGGCGATGTGACAAGACAGCAGTGTGTTTTGTTGAGTGGTTTAAAGGGTAGAGATCTTTCTTTATATCAAGTGCTGCACAAAGATCACGAAAGAGCAAATTAACCAACCAGTGGAAAACCGCGCAACCAAAGAATAGCGGGCCAGTGTCCCCTACATAGGACTGAGTAAAGTACCAGCATTGGACAATAGAATGGGAGAATGAAACATGTCTCTTTTTAGAGGGCTCCAATTACGCAACATTTGTAGCTCTTCCAGCCTCTCTAACATGGTCCTGGTAATTGCATCTTTTACTAGTGGTAGCTTTCTTACATCTATCATTTATTACATTTATATCGTCATATCGTTACATCACTAGAGCGATTTGAGTATCGAGCTAGTCAGATGGACCAGCCCGATAAAGACCACAGGATCAGAGAGATCAACCAGGAGCTGGAGCAGGAGTAACATCAAAAAAAAAAAAAGTTGCAAAAAGTCATCACAGTAACATCATAATTCATAGTCTGACTGGTTCATCCCATCGACAACTGGCAGTCCTTGTCCACCACGAAGGTGTCCCAGTCGTTAACGAAGCCCAACACCTTTTGCCTCTTCTTTACCTTCTTGACGTAACCAAAGCTGTTCTCATCTGCCTCCGACATGTCTCTTTTGTTCCAGATGTTTATTATGACTTCTCTGGTTCTATTAACGTTACCAAGAGAACCACCTTCAATCTTCTCCAAGAGCTGAAGACTCAAGTATCTCAACTCATCACGGTCTTCACTGAGAGAAGAGATCTCACAACTGGCAATGTAGACGGTCCATATAAGGGTTGAGTACCACTTGAAATCGTTCTCTAGCACAAGAACCTCAAGAACTTTGAAAATCACCTTCACCAAACGTGAGATGCTCTTGTCCTCTGGGGTCTTGTTAAGAAGACAGCACTGATAATAGACCAGTGCAGCCAATCTCTTGAGCTCACATGCAATTAAGAACCAGAACTCTTCTGTGTTATGGTGGTCTTGAATCAACAACTCGAGCTTGGAGTCAACAAACGATTGGGAGGTTTTGGTTTCTGGAGTATCTGCTATTTGGATCAAAGGATCAAGAATATTCAAGGTCTGAACATCAATTCTGCCTTGAATACTGTCAGAAAGCTCCTTGTAGTAAGCTTCGGTCATATTACCATTTTCTCGTTCATAAGAAAGATCAGTGATATCTTGAAGGATACTGATCAAGTTTCTATCACATCCCATCCACGAAACAAGTCTGATAGGAGGCACCTTACCATCTTCAATTGGACGACGGTTTTCATCATCATACTTCAAGAAGAAACTGTTTGTGTCCTTACATGCCGTTCTACCAATGGACTCTTGATAGTCCAAGAATTGGAGCCCAAACTTGAGGAGGGAGTATTCAAGCGAGTTATGGGGGAAGATAAAGTGCTCGTTATGGATCAAGTCTTTACAGATTCTGAGGTAGTCAGTCCATTGCAGTCGACAATCGTTTGCAAATTCATAAAGAATAAGGAGAACATATGAAAGAAGGGTTTGCGAATTGTAGCCATAACTACTAAAGTTCATATGAGTAAGGGCATTTTGGTCACCTAAAGACTTGGAGCCATCCACCAGATGCAATTGCAATACTCCTGCTTTAGAAGTATCAGACACCACAACGTCAGTTAGGTCATCAGAGTCGTGTCTAGAAGAGCTGGAAGAGGAGCTCGAAGAGGAGCTGGAATAGGAGCTGGAATAGGAGCCGGGAGAACTGACGGGAGAGTTACCACCGTATTCAAGTGCCTTTCTTTGGAACTTCTCTGCCTTTGCCCGCCACTGTTGTCTAGCGCCACCACTGACGAACTTGGACAAGTAGATCGATCCCAATGCAAGAATAAGGTAGAACAAATGGTTCTCTCTTTGAGAGTACTGGATTAACGCTGGTAAGTCCAACCCCTTTTCTATCATGATATATTTGTTGTTATTGGTTTGGTTCAAATACACGGTTTCACTGCCCAAGGGATTCAAAATGGGAGATGTGAAACTGACGTAGTAGTTCAAGGCAAAAGTAAGACACAGAATATCACCCTCAAGCGACTGTATTATATCAATAGGGATGATGGAAGACTGTAATGAGGAATGGATCTTAGGAGATTGGAAATTACGAAATAAGATATTGATAAACTTGAATTGATCTCTTTTGATACGTTGATAATGGGAGTTCTTGGTCTTGGAGATAAGCGACTTGTTGGAGGAATTCAGGTCCGAGTTCGACGATCCGTTCTTGGTCCACACTCCTTCTCTTCCGAACTTCCGGCCCTTTCCCTCTAAGTCTTCACGGAACTGGAGGGTAATTTTGTATTGACACGAGATCTTATTCTTGGAGCATCTGGTACATTTAGGCTTTCCTTCGTCACACTTGACCTTCTTGGCTCGGCATGCTTCACAGCCAAAACGGGATCTGGCGTTTTTAGGCATTATGGTATTGGAGTTAATCTGACAAATCAACAATTAGAGAGACAAAACACAATACTCAATCACCAACAGTGAAAAGAAGGGAATGAACAAACTTGTGAAATGGATTAAAAGCGATGAACTAGAACAGCCAGGAAAATGAAGGAAGTGGAAAACGTAATATGTCAAACAGGCCAATCAGTAAGTTGATAGAATTGAAAAAAAAAAGTGATAGAGATTGTCAGATTAAATATTCGCTTAGGTGAGTGTCTGTATTTCAGGATTTGTCATGCGTCTTTCTATGCACAAAGGTAAAGTATATGGAGACAAAGAAGGGACGAGCCACTTGACGTATCTCAGCAGTACCGTTGGGGCGCATGGAGAGTGGTGGGTGCCAAATCTGGAGAGACAAGCCCTACAGGAAATCTACATGGGACGTTTGTTCTGGTATCGATGTGGTTTTCATTATGGCGTAAAGTTGGGGGTGGGGTAGTAGCCATACTAAAAGGTAATTTAACTAGAGAAATTTCACTGTGATAGCCACCCAAAATGGGGGGGCAGGAATTTGATGGAAAAGTAGAAGGAGCACTTCCCAGCCGACTCTAAGAAGTTGGTACCCTTCCGATACAGTGCTATGTCTATTCCTTCCCGTTTGCGGGCTCTCCAACAACCCAAACTAGACCCTGTGCTTGGTAGAAGTGCGGAGGTGATGAGGTGGGGTACGAGAGAAAATGGAGAGAAATCAGATAGGACAGGTACCAGAGACAGCAAAGACCAGATATAGCTCTGGTTCGAATATCCGGACGATGGAATTTGGTGAGCTTCCAGCTTCAAGACAGAAGAGTCGATGGTTGCCCGAAACTCGGAGTTGTGCAGCTGTCAACCCTGGGGTACATTCAATCTATGTTCAGTGCCAGAAAACAAAGTAGTGTTCAAGTTGTTTTAGTAGTAGTAGGAATTCATTTGCAATTCAAGGTAGCTACATAATTCAACAGTGTAGTCGAACACTTGATGTTTTTTTTTCTTTGGATTTGGAACTCGAAGCTTATCGGAGTTACGGGGTAAGACCCTTAAAGACTGTATCGAAACCAGGTCTATGAAATTATGATTATATCTAGGAAAAAAAAGGCAAGCGATATTATGTTTTCTGAAAGTTGTTCTGCTTTCTAGTACACAGAACTAAAAGTATATAATTAGTATCGATCTTTAATGGTTACTTTAAAATAGCAGAGATCGTGAAAATTTTGAAAAATTCAAAAGTTATCGAATAATTAGAAAAGACCCAATATAACTAATGGTTACCAGTTCATTCATATCCCCAATTCTATCCAAAATTCAAGGCCACTCTCTACAGTTTGAGAGCCTCAAAGCTTCAAGTACTACCGTATTTGATTATCAGGGAAATTCTTTGGTTCTTCAATGGACGTTATATTCATCTATCATCACCTATCATCACCAACTACACCTATCTCACAATAGCTCTGGATGCTAAAAACTATCTAAAATTAGTAGCAAGGAGCCATGGCTGTGGCTTGTATTTCCCAATTCTTCTGGTTCTTGTTTAATAGGGGTTTTCACTGTTTGTGGAATTCTGGCAGGGGCTGTACCATACATTCTCACTCGTAAATATTCATAACCAATAGGGGTAGTTCATCTCTTATCTATTTTGAGGGCTATAGATGAACTACAACGTTTCTCCTCCTCTTCTATTCTCTTCTATTAAAGGTGTTCTGCTTTTGCAACTCGCTCTCAGCTTGCACGTTGGACAGCAGCTTATACCTAATCAATAAGTTGTTCTATTCTTTTGGTTTTTACTATTCCAGCAATAGATAAGTCACGATATTATTGAATGGTCTCAGAGATCAACATCCTATCATCAAAATCTACCAATTAGCCGACCAAGGTGCCTTGAGTTAGAAAGAAACGTGAAAGGCTCGTTAGGTAAGACGGTTCATACATAGTTCCGGTAACTTGAGCGTCTACGCCCCTTTATACCAATTGACAATGATATCCTTCTACTCCGAAATAGGGTTGTCTACCCTTATCAATGCCTCAAAAGACATTCACCTCATTGTGCTACTTCGGATGTTGCGTATGATAGCATTCGGAGGGATATCCATCATGCTCGTGCTATATCTCAAGGAGATCAAGCTCCAAGAAGAGTTGATTGGGCTCTTTATGACACTTACTTTTCTTGGTGATCTTACCAGTAGTTTTGTTCTTTCAATAATTGCTGACCAGGTAGGCAGAAGAAGAGTATTGCTTCTTAGTTCTGTGCTTATGACAGTCACAGCGGTGATTTTTGCCGTTTCTGAAGACCGTTATGTGCTCACAATTACTGCTGTTCTTGGAATAATTACTCCTAGTGGAGGAGAAGTGGGGGCGTTTAGATCAATTGAACAGAGTGCTTTGGCCTCCTTGGCCTTACCAAAACAAAGACCAGATATTTACGCCTGGTATACCTTTTTGGGCCAAGTCTGTAATGCTGTGGGGTCGGTTCTTTTTGGTGCTATTATCTCCTATACCTCCAAAGAAATGGGGTTTAATTTAATTGATAGTTATAAATCGGTGTTTGTGGTCTATGCTGTTTTGAGTGCCATTTCCGTATTGATGGTGTTGCAAATCAGTGAAAATATTGAACCAAATTGTCCAATTCCTGACTCTACTAGCGAAATCACAACCATCACTGCCAATAACTCCAATAAGATTGCTGGTAGCGAATACGATTGCACATCATCAGGTCCAGGACAAGAAGATACAGAAACAGATGCTTTAATCAATGAAACTGCCGATTCAGAATCTAGTCCTTTGCTTGTTGAAAATACCCAGCCCAAGAAAAGCCTCATATCTCGCTTCTTGCCATCTCTTTCTCGTTCTACATACTTGATTGTGTTCAAGCTCTCACTACTCTTTGGACTCGATTCATTTGCTTCTTCGCTTGTACCAATATCATGGCAATCATTCTATATTAGACAGAAATTCAATGTTTCTCCAGCCACACTCGGTACCATTTTCTTCACTACTAGTATTGTTGCTGGTATTGCAACTCTTTTCAGTGGTCCACTCACCAAACGTCTTGGTCCAGTGGTCACAATGGTAGGAACTCACCTTCCAGCTTCCATGATTTTGGCATTCATCCCAATATCCGAATCACTCAAAGTCACATTAGCACTTATGATTATCAGAGCTTCTACCCAGGCTATGGATGTTGCTCCTAAACATGTGCTTTTGGCTGCAATGATTCGTGATAGTGAACGTACTTCAGTCTTCGGATGGGTCAATGTGGTCAAGACATTGGGTCAATCTGTTGGTCCTCTAATTGTGGGATACTTGACTGCTGCCGGAAAGCAATGGATCACTTTTGTGGTTGCTGGTGCCTTGAAGCTGACATACGATCTTGGTATTTTGTACAGTTTCTTGAGCTACAATAGAAACGAGCAGCACTAGGCAAAAAGACCCATGATCCCATGCATTAGTTAGTATTTTTTTTTTTTTTTTTTGTTGACAATAACCTGATTGTTTAATTTATTTAGAGTGTCTTGATAGATGACAAATTATCCTAAAATTAATGGTATATAATTTGTATATTAACATAACCAAATATTGGTTCTTTAACCAAAAGACCAATAATTTTCCATTCAAACCCTTAAAGGTTGGAAGAGATCTTTCTCTTGTGGAGAATCTGCTTTACAGTATCCTCTACGATAGTATCCAAGTTTCTAAACTCGTATCCAAGAAGCTTTTTCGTAACTTGGTTGCTGCTTCTGGCCAATTCTTCTATATCCTTTTCTCCCGACCCAGGAGTTCCAGTTGGAAGCTTGCCTCTTAATGCTGGGAACTTCTTGTGAAGTGTATCCACAATCATCTGGACACTGAATCGACCCCCAGTCAAGAAAAGTCTCTTTCCAGCCAACTTATCGTCTTCAATAGCTGCCACATGGGCTCTAGCAACATCTCTGACATCAACATAACTTCCTTTATTGTTATCGAAAGGAGCACTAGGTCCATGTTTGATCAACCCATTGATGATTTCATTGGAAGTATTGAGCACATCTTTAACCTCACTATCAAAGGCTTGTGGTCCAAACACATACACCGGATTGACTGCTACAACTTTGACATTTGGTAACTGTTTGGAGTAGTCCCAAGCTAATTTTTCAGCAAAAGATTTGGCTCCGTAGTACGCAGCCACTGGATCCTTTATGGCATCTTCATAGGAGATATTGTTCCAGCTAGTTTCGTCAAATGACAAGCTCAGGTTCTGTTCGTCTTCAGCTGAGTAGATAGCAGCATCAGAAGAGGTGATAACTACTTTGGTGACGTTTTTACCATACTCTTTGACGGAACCTAGGATATTCTCTGTTCCCCTAATAGCAGGAATCACCAAGTCTTTCTCAGGATCAGTTGTATCGTAGAAGAATGGAGATGCTGTATGAAGTACATACTTAATGGAGGGGTTCTTCTTGAAAACATCATCGAAAGCACCTTCAGTCGTGATATCAGGGACTATTTCGTAAGAGAAGTTGGAACCAAAATTGGCTGAGAGGGCATCGCCTTTGGGGATCGAACGGACCGTTCCTACGACCTTGTACTTGGATATGAGCGCCTTTATGATGTGCTGAGCAATGAATCCCGATGCTCCAGAAATGAGAATGGTCATGTGGTTGCTGATAGGTGAAGGAAGTTGGGCTTTTTCGGGCTACTTGTTGATTGATCCAAATGGTGTGATACCAAGATATAGTTGAGCAGATAAGGAGAAGTTGATC
Source organism: Suhomyces maxii (assembly GCA_030574995.1). Taxonomy (NCBI): domain Eukaryota; kingdom Fungi; phylum Ascomycota; class Pichiomycetes; order Serinales; family Debaryomycetaceae; genus Suhomyces; species Suhomyces maxii. The sequence continues at coordinate 23,529 of JAJMGC010000054.1, forward strand.
GAATTGGAACGTTACGGGGTTGTATATCCGCAATTGAGGACTGGGGGTAATGGAGAGTGTATGCTGTTGGGCCTTTAGGGGTTGCTGGCGAGTGAAGTGGAGTAGAGATGTTAGCCTGGTTATATATTGTGATCTTATCGGGTTGCACTTCCTAATTAGTAGATTGCGCGGTAACAAGTGACTTGATAACTGAGGCTTGAGATACGAGCCCAAGGCAACTAGGAAAGGCCGAGAAAGAAGTAGATGGAAAGAGGGAATTGTCAAGCAAATGCTGTGCTTAAAGCAGCTCCTCTTTATTTTTTGGTACTGCCGCTATTTAGTGGGGTTTTGGGAGAGTATAGTGGACTCTATACAGGCAAGTATACAGAGAATGAATAATAATGAAAAATAATGAAAAATCCATGATTGGGCCGAACTAACATATTCAATTCATTCTATTATGTTTGGTCGTGGTGATTGATTCCAATAGTGCTGTTATTCGAAAATTTCTGACTGTCTTAGGTAGTCCATGCTTTATTGCTATTGCTGCAAAATCGACTTCAAGTCTAGAAATACTAGTTTGAAAAACTAGTCTGTATCTGATATGACTTTTCATTATCTACAATTGAGCTAATTATATTGATATTTTGTGTATTATTCGTGCCTGCACTGCTAATAGATGCTATGATGGGTAGAAATAAGAACTATAGCTATTAAAGAATGTGGTTAGATTAGTGGAAGAATCTAATTTCAGCTATGATGTTTAATGGTTATCGCAACGGGTCCATTGATGAACTTTTTATAGTACAGTTGGACAATGCTTCTATGCTGTTTGGTTATTCATGACAGATACTTTTGATGTGAAAATGATAGTAATAACAAACTAGAAATACTTCAATTCATTTTAAATAATTTAAGGCGATGCAACTGGGCCAAAAATAAGTGAAATATGAAGTTTAGAACCGCTTATTTATTTGAAAAAGAATTCATTCATCAGAAAACTCAATTACTTCTTCCTTCACGTACCATTTATCGTTCATCACCACTTTAGTATTGATATCATTAAAGTAATCCCATGCGTCTTTTCTGAAAATTGGCAAATCGCCAAGTTCTACTGGGTCGTAATTGGTAGGATGGTCGAGGTCCTTGTTTAATTCTAAATGTCTTTGAGATATTTCTTTGGTAATGGAATATTCATCTTGAAGAGCTGTATTACCACAGGCTCCTTGTAAAGTAAGTTCGCCCTTGGCATTGAATCTAACACCTCTTGGAGACTTCTTACACACACGATCAGGGACCCAAAGGGCAATGTTAGTCTGATAGTTATGGTCCAAGAAATGATGCTTGGTTGTGAATGAATCTTTGCCATATTTGCGTCTCAAGATTTGGGATACATTATGAGGAATGTATACTGAAGCACCTTCAAAATAAGTATGTCTAATTGGTAATAATTCATCTAATGAATGCCAATTCCAGTTTTTACAATTGACCATAGTGAGGTCATCTTGATTGGGTAAAATGTTGGCTGGAGGGTCAAATGAACTATGAGATAATGCAGAAATGTCAATGTATAAACCGGAATTAATATCAATGAATCTAGCATCAATAAAATTCTGACTATTTCCTTGTCTGACGTAAGTAGGGGCAACTTCCAAATAATATTTGGCATTACCATATCTTGGATTTTCAAGAATTATGGACTTGTTAAAATTTCTACCTAATTTTGCAAGTTGTCTAATTGGCATTTGAATATCCACGTCTGTATCCCAGGGCATATTTATACCATTATAGGCCCATCCGAGTAAAGAGCCATAATTAATCCATGATAAAAGGCCATTCAGCTCGGTGAATTGGAACCATGCACGGACCATATGATGAATAACACTGGCACGTTCACGGTCACTGATAAAACCCCGGAAAAATGGGTATGCTAAATGATGAGATCTTCCTTGAATTACATCTGTGAAAATCCAAGGGTATTTGAAGTATTTGTCAGATGAGTCTACCAATTTATTGGCGTATTTTAAGAAATCTAAGTATTCTTGTTGATCTGGAGATATTAATTCCAAGTTGTGTTTTTCTTCGAGTTTGAAGATTTCAGCATCAGGATCAAAAATGAACTCATCGGGGTGAATACTTACAGATTTTTGGAGTGGTATTAAAGGAGTGACTTGGAGATCGGAGCGAGCTGTATTCTCGACTATTTTGTTCAATCTAACCATTTCTTGTACCACTTGATCTTTGGATGTTCCCAGAGGTAAGGAATTTGGGCCTTGACGTCTCTTACCATTGATGGGGATTTCTACGTAAGCAGAATCTGTCGGTACAAACACTTTGGTGGGGATTTCTTTGGAACAGTACAAATTTGCCATTCCACGGAGGATCTTTTTGGTATAGGATTCCATCCAGTAACCGTTTACTGAGGCGAATCTTTCGATGTATGTATCGCAATGACCTTCAGGGTAGAATTCCCGGTACTGATCCAATACTTTATTACCTGGAGATAGATCCATCCAGTCGTCCCAGTGGAACTTGATGCCACCGGATTCTTCATTTAGAAGGTATTGATATAAGCGATAGGTGACGTCTCTAGGATTGAAAGAGGAATGTTTTTGACGGGCCAACGATGCCGATTCCAAGGCTTCTTGGGTGACCACGGTGAATGAGTAATAGTGAAAACACGATAGTATCGCCAATAGCGATATCACGAATATGAACGAGCTCTGGATCCGTTTGTTCCATATGGAAAGCATGCTGGATATGACTATGATATTATGATATAGATGGTTATGGGGAGGCGGAGTTCAAGGACGAGGGCGAGGAGTGTTCGAGGAGTGTTCGAGGAGTGTTCGAGGAGTGAAGGACGAGCAGGACGATATAAGTGGAGATCAGGCCCTTAGTGGAGATTGGAAACCAACAACACAACCTATGATGAAGTGATAACAAATAACAAGGGGGAAAAAAAAAGAGTGGTAGACTTTAAAACGTACAATAACCAAGGCAAAATTCGCTTGGTATGTGAATGTTTTGTAATGAGGTCTTGAACCGAGCTGAGGGAGGAGGCTATTGAGTTGCAACCGTAGGCCAAAAAAAAAACAAGACTGGTGTTTTGAAGAATGTGATGGGCGAGTTGGTGCAACAACAAGAAGACAAGTAGAGGACAATTTATAACAATTTCGTTTTGATCAGCCGCTTTGAACCCAGGTTTGCTGACGATGAGATTGCTCATATGTCAGACAATCTGGATAGTAGCACTGAGAGGGAGAGACAGACTGCGCATGGAATATTTTTTTTTTTTCTGTTAGGTTTGTTGCAGCTGATCAGTAGTGAGAAAAAAATTGCACCCACCACCGCCAGTGAGTTTAGCGGTCTTCTGCAGGCCCCAGTCTAAAGCGAGGCTTATTTTTGTTCCGGCAGTGGATATCGTCACGCGACAGCAATCCTTGACACCACCGGAGCTGATGGAACGGTTGGTTGAAGAAGCCAGAACAACGAAAGCACGGTGGCTTTGCCAATCTGCTGAGCCGTAAATTTGGCCAGGCCATGGAGCTGCTAAAAAAAGACCTGGTCTCTCCTACCCCCCCCTGATCGACACAGCCGCTAGTTTGTAGTCCTCGACTATACACAATCTCGTAGTACTAGGGCTACTCCTCCTTGGCAAACCACAGCATGAGAAGAAGAAAAATAAAAAAGAGGTCGCGCGCTGGGGTTACTAATGGGGGGCAGTGTCATGCGCGGCTATCTGTGTTTTGGCTACGTCACTGGGGGAGGACTGGGGGAGGACTTGGGGCAAAAAATAGATTGATAGACGTATATGCAGATCGCTCCTGCTTACATCTGTATATGTACCTTATAAACGTATTTGGACATATGCTATAGATAGCTTTTGCAACCGTTATTTTTGGTCCTGGGCTGTGGCTTCTCCGTACTACAACATGGATGAAGCTTGATCTGGGATCGGAGTTATCGAGAAGCCCAATCGGGGTTGACGTTGGGGCCCGGACCGTCAATTATAACCGATTGTTTTTGCGCCGTGCTGTGTCTCGCTTTGTCTTTTAGTTCAAGATCGTTTCGTTTGGTACTAGTTCCGTTTGGTCTGGGCTCAAAAAAGCTACCGTCCTCTGGCTGCTACTCAGCAATCGACCCAGCATGAAATTCTGCGCCTTTTCTCTGTTGTCCAGTTATCCATTGCTCTTGGAAAGGCGATGGCTCGTGTGGTGGAGGGCCAAGCCGTGGGGTGGTTTTCTTTTGCTCTTTTCCTCTTTTGCTCTTCTCCTTTTTTAGCCTATGCTTGTACATGCTTCTGTGATGGGGGACATACAAAAACCCACCCGTTTTCAAATGTAGATTGTAATTTAATAATTCAAATTCTCTTCTGTGTCTGTCGATATGATCCACTGCTAGTCGATGCTGGGAGATGCCAGTTCCTGGGCCTTGGGCAAGCTCTGACCACCGGACCAAGCGACCTGTCAATATTTTCTTTTTTTTTTTGGCATTCCATCTACCCCCAAAAACCTTTACAAAAACCTTTCATCATCTTTCCCTACTATGCCCCACCAAAAAAATAGGCACAATGGCTATAATCACTATCACTCAACAAAAGTTCCCGTCCTACACGACAATTACGGCAATATCGCAAGCATTACAATTTGCAATACCATAACCCATTCGAGTCACATTTGGGTTTGCACCTACCCCTATAAGGTTATGATGCTTCCTACTGAAATTATAACAATTCGACCTAACTACTATGTTGTTGGCTTGCTGCTACTGATGTATTTATTGGCATATTTATTATGGTTGGCCAAGTTAAAATATGGCTTTGATCTTCATCTCATTTACTTACGAGATAGTCCTGCAATTCCTTGAACCTGTTGGAGGCAGCACAAAGCATCAAAATATGATGGTGGATGTATCTCTCGTTTTTTTTTCTTGCAAACTATTACTGCTGTCAATTTATTCTAATATGTGATCGGTCCAAGATATATTCGGAAATTGAAAAAAAAAAAAATATGATCGTCATTTCTCACCTATTTTTTTAAGGGTGGAAGGAATATAGGATAAGATGAAGAAGGAAATGATACTTGCGGTGGTGTTGCAACTATGTTTGGGGTATATGAATATTGGTGTACTTAACCATGGACACGGCTATATTAATTTATGGTCATGGGAAAAGAATAGGAAACCAAGAAAAAAAGAAGAAAAGAAAAATAACAACAAGAATAAGAATAAACCTACCAGGCAATATCTAACTTGCTTGATAATATAGTTCTTGGACTGTTAATTTTTATTCTTCCATATGCAAGTGAGTTTTTCATATTTAAGACAATGGATCAAAGAACTTTTGCCACGAAGTACCTCTGAAAACTCTCATTCCCATGGTACTACCCTTGTCAAAATTATAATTCAAACGAGCCAATGCAAATTCATGATCTACTCTTTGGAAACCACCTTTCCAGACCCAAAGAATGGTAAAGGAGGTAATTGCATAAAACATACCCACAATTAAATCCAATCTCCAGTGATGATCCAAATAGATGGTGGCCCACCATTGAAGAACAACAAAGCATAAACCTATCACTTTCAAGAATGTCCAACGAGAATAGTAAGAAAGGAAAAAGAATACCATTACTGCCATTGCAGAATGTAAAGAGGGTAAGGCACCGAAAACAATAGGACTGGCATGGAAACCATTAGAATGCATATGAGTACCCATAGCCACGTCGACTCTAGTTAAACCAGCTGCATAACCTGGCATATCATAATCGGCAGAAGATTCCATACCATTTAAATGAATGAACCAAGGTGGTGCATTTGGGAATACAAGATGGGTTAATACTCCGGTGATATTTTGCATACCTAAAGCAAAAGAAAATAATTTCAAAGCACCTGGAGCGTGGAACACATAAAGCCAAATGGCAGTGAATAATGGGGCGAAGAAATGACCAATGACATATGAAAACCAAGCAAGAATATCTTTATAAGTGGCAAGAGGTTCTCTAAATAAGTAATCAAAGTTTAATACGAACCACAGTGCAGCCGAAAGAAGCACTGGGGCCAAAAACCAACAATTATAAGGTCTATACGAACCGGTTTTCTTGTAATGATCAATAATCTTATTGTTGATGGAGGAAGTTTGACTGGAGATTTGTTGATGAGTAAGTTTAGTTAAGTATTCGAAACGGGTATGATGAGGATCGTCTTGGAAGTCACCTGGAGCAGTTTCTTCGATAAAAGCACTACTGGAAGCACTGAAATCACCAAGTTCATAGTCTTCAACCTCAGAGGAAGAAGAAGAGGAAGATGGAGAAAAGTCATCATTTTGGACAACTTCTTTATAAATGGGTTTACCTCTACCTTCTCTGCGTGCTCTTCTAGGTAATCGGTACCATCTTAAGTATAACAATGCGGTACCGGTGAGAATGGCAGCCAAACTTAATAATGAGCCCAAGGGCTTGGAGGTATTAAACATATAGTCGTCAAGGATAGCTGCAAGCTTGACATGGATTGGAGGTCTAATTTCCTTTGGAATGAGGCCTGCGTTCTTAAAGATCATGAGCCATATGAACACAGGAGAGAAGTTTATCCAGAAAGTAAGAACAAATCTGGGAATGCTTCTTCCTCTAAGACCAGACCAGAATGTTCTGTAGAGGAAATCGAAGAGGAAGAGAAACGGCGACAATATCGACATGATGGATGGATGCATATTCTAGTTTGAAACGAATGGATGGTTACGGATAAATGATGATGAGAATGATGATGATGATGATGGACGTTGGGGGATCTATTTTATTTGTTAGGTTGGTTGGTTGGTTGTTTCGTTGATACCCTGTGCGATAAGGCTACGATAAAGTGACGGGTTTCTGTTTTCAGGGAAAAAGTTCAAACAGAGTTCAGACCGAAAAAAAACAACAGGATCAACACAGCCGGCGATGGAGGGCTTGGGACTAGCTGGATGGACGGCTAATGGTGATGACGGAAGACGGGGGTGATTCTAGGCCCTGTGTCGAACTACCAATATGATGGTATGGTGATCAACAGAAGTCGAAAACTTTTTTTCTATTTTGCTTATTGGTAGGATTAGGGAGTCCTCTATAGCAAAGGTGACTTTTCCGGTGATGTTCAAGGGTCGACGATGGCGAGGTCTCCTGGGGTTGGTTGGTGTCGATGGTTCTACTACACCTGATAACGATACAGAAACCGTGTGCACTGATAAGAACCAAAGTTTGTTAGAAAAGAATAGTGGAGTTATCTTTTTTTTTTTTTCTTTTCCTTGTTTGTTATTAGTGATGAATTTCTCAAAATTTTTTGCAGGAGATATTTTCGTAAATCAGATATTTTCAAAGAAATTCGCCAGTAGGGATTGAGCGAGAAGCGAGAAGACGTCACCAGAGGAACAAAGACAAGAAGACATGGAAATAAGGAAACAAGGAAATAGGGGAGCCAGAGATAGCGAGGATCGGCGCCAGCGCGTGGTGGGGCACCGAGGAGATGCGACGGGTGGTAGTTTGGTGGTAGTTGGGTGCGTTATTGGCTGGTCTGTCTAGGTGATTGGTAGCATTGGCAATTAGGTGGTGGTCGGCTTTGCACTGTTGGGGGGAGAGGGCCAGTGTAACCTGATGGAAGTACAGCCTAAAAAATAGGGAGAAAGGTGGAGATGCGCGCGGATTCCGGTACACAAAAGACCTGTAAATCTCTGTGTCACAAGGCCTAGGCATCTAGATTCTGCCCCTATACCGTGTAGTGGATAGGGCCGACGTGGGTAGTGGTGTAGAGAAAGTGTAGACAAGGTAGAGGTGTATATGGCGTTTGTGGGTGTGTTAGGGGTGGTGGTGGTGGTGATGGTGGTGGTAGGAGTCTTGTGACCCCGTCGTGCACACAGAACACCTTGGGGGCTGACGCTACCTGAAACAGTACAACCGTGACCCAGACATCGTGGTTAGTAGTCTGGTGCTAGGGCCCAGGTCTCCCTAAAGTTGGTTGGTTGGTTGTTCTATTGTTGTGGGGACGCGGTGCTAGGGCCGAGGGATGGCGGGGCGTAGGCCGGTAATTATCTAGCGACTGGGGTACGTCAGTCGTGTGCCAGAACCGCGACTGTGGTGGTATCAATGTGGCATGCGGTCGTCAGAGAGGAGTGGGAGGGTGGTAAGAGCAGCACTGGCTGGAACGGTGGCTGGTCCTGGCGAGCTGTTGGTAGCTTTGCAGCCAGACCGAAGCCAAACTGGGCACCAGCGAACCAGTGACCATTTCGTGACTATGGCTGGGCCTGGAACTGTAGGAGGGGCTGTGGCCAATCGTAAGCGGGGTCACGTGAAAACCTCCAACTGGGTCTTTTCTAGCCATCGGCCCTATTACGAGTGTATAGTGTCAAATGGATCTATTTTAGATTATTTTTATGGATGGAGCCTTCTTTTACGGTGCAATAGGGGCCGAAACCGGTGGTCTAGGTGCCAAAGATGTTCCATCAACATTCAGGATAAGAAATCTATAATTAGAGATGTCGATACCACATGTACATGTACGGCTAGATGTCATCCCCTACCATGGAGTATTTTTAGAAGCACTCCCAATGTGGTCTAGAGACTCTCTTCCAGACCATAGGCTCCTTTGTTCCCTCGAGTTTTGCAATAAAACTGTTTCTTTCATCTCCCCTGATTATTACGCACCATACTCCAGGATCAGCGTGATAGGTAGATAGAACCAAGTCTAAAGGCCGACCTTTCTACTGGTGGATCTTTTTCCTCCCCATCACTCAATTACATCTACAAGTGCTATACAGTCTCAGTAGGTCCTACCCTCGTCAGGGTCTTTAGCACTTCCACGGTTTGGTCCCAATTTTTCACCATGAACACCTGTGGAAAACAGTCCCCAAAATATCACCCAATCTACGGATAAGAATCAGCGATCTTACTGGTTCCTTGCAATAATAAGACGTAAATCTTCGACGATGAAACACACTTCCATCACTGCGATGAGCCGCACTTGGTATCACCTTTGTTGTACTGACTTGACCCCACCATTGGAACCCTTCCTGTATCCAACATACAAAACCAGGCCATCACTATAATAATGCCTACAAATCTACACCATCAAAAGGAACAGAACCGAAGATTCCCAGGTCCAACGGTTCACATGTGTTGAAATTGTCGACGTCCAACGGCTCCGCCGTCTGCCATTCTCCATCCTACGATTCTGGTACGTTTGCTGTCACCCAAGGCACCTCTGGATGTCAACACAAATGATAGAGAGTTACCGTGCTCATAGTATCAAGATACTGGACATATATATATATAGTGTGATTGCTCCAGAGTTTGATGGATAGAGAAAACTTTTTTTTAAAGCGACGTAAACATGGAAAATCCCGGATCTTGTGCTAGCCGTGGGGTAGCAAACGGGGCAAGAACCGTTTGGAATGGTCAATGGTGTTGGTATTTATCATAGGTAGGTGAAAAAGTACCCCAGCAACTGGGGCCACCCGACTATGGCCGGACCCGGACGCGCCCGGACCCGACCTGTCCCGGGAAAAATCATACCCTGCCTGTCTTTTTCCTGCAGAAAAGCCCCCAGCTTCCCCAGATCTCAAGACTCTATCCCCAACACCCACCAAACTTTTATACGTTTCTCTGGTCAAAGTGTGATCTCGTCATACCACTCGTCTCGCCAGTGCCACTTATCGTACGTGTGAAAAGCCTGGGCTTCCAAAAACCCGCTTCTTGTGCCATTTAGACGTATTTGTTGACCATCGCTTACCCCAAAATTCGACACTCCAAGAGATTTTGTAGAGGGGTAGATTTTCACTATTTGACTTGATATCGGACTTTTAGGCTTTTAGGGCTCAAATCACCCCGTGTTTCTTTATATACACAAACGGATCCCACCCAAAAAAAATTTCATCCACCATCAACACATCGGATTTAGCGCCACCAGGCTGTTTTTGCTAGACAACTTAGAAAGGCATTACCATCCCACTACAAAACAAACAAAAGAAAAAGAGAAAGAAAACGTCACCACCAACCACCATCAAAACTGGACCATCACCTCAGTGTCAATATCACCAGACTATAGCACATCAACGACTTCTGTTGGCTACAAGAACCACAAACGCTGCATCACCTTCTAAGCTTCGCATTATTTCACACATTCGCTTTGTTTCTAAATGACCAAACGTCTTTCCCTCCAAGAAAAGAAAAGCAGAAGACCGGCTTCTCGAGCGTGTGTTTTCTGTCACGAAAAGCATCTTCAATGTTCTAACGAAAGACCATGCAAAAACTGTATCAAGCGGAAAATAGGCCACAAGTGCCATGATACACAACGCAAAAAGTCTAAGTACTTGAATCATTCGAAATCATCAACAAATGAATCGTCTTTGGCCAACAGTCCCCCAGATACATCACCGCGTATGGAGCCACCCACCAGTGATGGTATCAAAATCGAAGCGACCGGAAATCAGGATGTACCAAAGGAGGAATTGTCGCGGTTTCGCTCCAATACCATGCTTAACACTACCAACGATGTGATACATAAACTTCTCTTTGATAAACATAATGATGAATCAGAGACCCAAACCCCCAATTTTCAGCATAACCCTATAAGGCCCAACTTCAGTTCTAACTACTTGAACCAAGAATACTTGATGCTTGGTGATATCATCCAATCAAAGCCTTCTTCTCCATCTCCTTCAAACACTAGTGCTTCTGAATATAATAACACCGTTTCACCAACCACATTTATGAGTATTGATTTGAACAACGAGATGTATCAACAACCTCGTAAGAGATATTTACAAAAGCTCAAGGATTCCAGACCTTTCATATCTTTGGGATATGACCAGCGTCCTGAAGACCCACCTTTGGACTCAGAAGCTGGAGGTGTCGAGGAACCACAACCTATAACTTCTCCATCACCAAATCCAAATCCAAATCCAAATCCAAATGCAAATTCAAATCCAACTCCAAATGCAAATTCAAATTCAAATTCAAATTCAAATTTAAACCCAAATGCAAATTTAAATCCAAACCTAATAATTGATAAATTATCTCAATCTTCGGCCATACCGACAGAGTATGTTTCACCACTTGTGTCACATTATTTATACAGAAACATTCAGGATATTTACTCTAATAATATTATGAACTTTGATTATCCACAGTCATATCATTCCCTTACGCATTTCCTTAAAAAGAGGTTCCTGGGTAATGATTTACCCCCAGAAGAGAAACAGGCTAAACGGAAAAACTTATTGATAATTTTAAAGCTTATTGCATCATATCGTCCTACATTTATTTCAGCTCATAAATCATTGCTCAAGCCATTAGACTTACAATTCCTTGAAATGTCGTTCCAACGTTCTTTAATTGATTACCAAAGACTATGCCATTTAAATTCTTCACCAACCATAATATGGAGAAGAACTGGTGAAATCGTGTCAGTTACTGACGATATGTTGAGCTTATTGGGATACGACATTGCAGATATACTATCTAAGAGAACCTTTATTGTTGAATTGATGCATGACGATGAAAGTATTATCAATTACTATAAATTGTTTAAGAGTGTGGCAGTGGGAAATCTTCACCTGAGTATTTTTACCAAGTGTAAATTAATGAAGAAAAAGGAAAATAGCACCAGCGACGACGACTATATTGACTTTTGTTCTGTATGGACGGTAAAAAGAGATTTGTTTGATTTGCCAATGTTGATTATTGGCCAATTTTTACCAGTATTGCCAGCTGGAGAAGGCGTGAGAATGTACTGATTCGCTGCCTTTGTCCAACTTATTCAGTCCTGTTGGGGCACCAAAACACTTGCAAATTATTATATTTACATGTAACTAAAATCAAGCCACTTCAATAGACAGAGGCTTTCTTGCGATGCAAACAAAAAGAAGAATAGGGAAAGATGATTAGAGACATAAACTCCAAATTCTACTGAATCTAAGCGATATCCACAAAAACAAATATTGCCTTGTTTGGATCGTTTAGAAAGTTATATACGGGTACATACGGGAGTAGACAGTAAAATAGCATCCGATTACATCAGCAGCATATCAGTAGTATGAGTGTATGGTTTTCAGGCCAGTTCACCGGCTCAAGAAGTCCCGTAAAGTTCCGTAAGAACCGGAAAATACCGAACCAATAAAAACCCACAAATGATCAGTGGTGTTGGTGTTATTTGTGATTTGCAATCAGGTCACTAGTGAAATTTTTAATCTGATCTTTAGCCCAGCGCAACACACCACTTTCCCGCGACATGTCACTAATCTCACCACTTTTCTGGGGCGACATCCCTCCAGCGCTCGCTACCAGTTCTCGCTACCAATTCTACCCACTCACTTTTAAACAGGGCCAATACATCACCAAGTGGACCAGGACCATTCCATGGTCACAGTAATACCAACCCCATATCCCGTCTATATGAGCCCCATATCGCCTGTATGTACACCATACACCATAGATGACCACAAACCTTCTCCACCTGGTCCCCTCCAGGTGCCCAGGGGTGCAAGGTATCCCAGAAAGGATCTCCCCACACCAATTTTCGCAAATCACCCCACTATCTCACGATGAGTCCACTATTCAGGCGAGGTGTCAGGTGGTTCCGCAAATTAATTTTACTTGGGGGTCAGATAAAGATTGCCAGGGTATAAAAGCGGAGCAATGTCAATGGATTGTATCCAATAACTAACAAAATACATAATAACCTATTTACAATGATGACTCCTAGAAACGCGGTAATGCTCGGTGGTTTATGTTACGGTATTGGTACATACTTTATGGTCACAAAATACTATAAGAATTCTTCAATGAGAAAGATCTATGTGGATGCTGATAAACAATACGCCAACGTCAAGGTTGGCCACCACGCGTAACCTTGTACGCGAATTGACAGCCAATCCTAAAGTCATCACATGGTGTCAGACGTTATAATAGTTGAGAGCTGACAGCCTCCCCATTGAACGATGTTGTGCGAAGGTATGGTGAACGCGAGCGTTTGGTTCCGTTTTTCTTTTGTTGCAGCCATATTTAAAGTAATAAACGATATAATGAGTGAGCTGACCATCGTAGAAGAAGTGATTGTAGCTGACAGAATGCAATCGAGGACCCCAAGAGATTTGTTTCAATGGTGCTCGTGTAAGGAAGTGTATCATGGGCTAAATCTGGCGTAAGCTGGTTGTTTGATATGAACTTGAGTTGATTGGCTCACGGTGTATGGCCAACATGAATATTGCAGCCATTGAACGTGAACTTATCCTGAAGTTGGAAAAGATACTCAAACGAGACAGAAATACACCTACCATATCAAACTACGACCATGGGGTAAATGATGGGTGGCTTCGGTTTGTTTCTTGTCCGTTTCCTCTTGGTCTACGGTTGCCCTCTCTTTTGCATCTATCCAATAGCAATACCAATACCAATTGTGCAACACCAAAGGTTTAAAACTATCACCATGAGTAGAAGTAGCCACATTCACGTTCATAGGGTCTCCTTGTGAGGCACCCGACCCTCTAACAAACCAATTGAGCTATCGTCCAGGTTGCTCCATCTACCCCAGGCTGCCCAGTACTATTTTGTAGGTATGTACAGGTTCGTATTAGTGAAAAATTATAACCCCTAAAGCCAGAATCCGTAACTTTTTGAAGACAGTATGGGTTTTGAGACCAATGATTCTATGGCCACGGGTAGTGGGTTTTTCTTTTGTGTCGGTGGGCCATTTCATATCACCTTTCATTACTTATTATTGGCAGTTTTATCACCTTAACACCTCATCGCCAATAAGGCGTATACAGGTCAACAAACATGGTATGGTAGTGATTCAGATCATACATGCTATTAACCACAGTTGATATTCCAGTGGGGACATGTTTCCACTAAATGCACAAATAGGGGAAATCGATAACAGAAGGTCTTGACATATAGGCACAGAAACGGATTTAGTGAGATTTCGGGAAATACAGGACCAACTACAATCGAGGTTGGTCCAGCAACAGATGAATCCGTAAGTCTCTAGCACCACACAACCATTTCACGTGAGTCGGGGGGTTAGAGGTTAAAATGTACACCAAACAGTGCCCAAATTGGCTTGTATTGGTATAACGCTGGAAAATTTCATGTTATGAAGTGCAGGTATTTTCTACGGATAATTATTTATGCATTCACGGTTAAACTGTACCTTATAAGGATCTTGTGGCAGTTTGGTGGCTCTTCTCAGAAAGACGGACTCAAAAGAACGATCCAACGAATCTGGTTGCTGGTACCGGCCTCAGTGGAAGCCCGTCACAATTTTCTTTCCTACCGCTTCCCCAAACCGCCCTTTCCCTGGTGCCAGTCCTGCTAATTAGGCCTATTCTTCGCGACATTTCAGATGATATTAGGACATGAAATTCGGGTGTATGTAGAGAATTGTCACAGTGCGGTATTCTTTAGGCCTGTCACCAAAGTGCAATGATAAACGAGAATTTGTGGGGTTATAAGGCATTACGAGAGAGGGCCCAACAAAGCTCCCGCTAATACCTACACCAGTTGCAGTTGCAATACCAGCACGTTTGTTCAAAGGAGGTTGTCTGAGCCTTTGCTGGACTGGTTTGTTCCCAGAATCGTAATTTCTACTATAGTAATTGGATGGTGCTGTGTCTTGAGGCTTAATACCAGGGATCTGCGGAATGTCTGGGGGCTAATTAGAGTGGCGTTTCTTTTGACTCCACTGCTTATGTAATGCTTGATTAGATAGTAGGTTTTCTTATCCCCATACATTCAATTAAAATACGGAAATGTGGAAATTAATCCGTAGGCCACAGTAGTAATTAGCCACGATTTCTAGGTTGTTCTATGAGCCACTTTTCGCCAACTATGCTGGCAATTAGAGTGGACTATCCTTACCACAAGCTGGCAATTAACGGAAAGTATTTCCATCAATTTAGTCCGATAGTAACTCATTGGTCAAGTTTAGTCTATTGAGTTTCTTCGTAACATGCATTGTGAACATCTATAAAAATTAAAATTAAGGGAACGAAAGAATAAAACGTAAAGAAGGAACAATCAGCTCACAACACAGTATGACTATGGGAATGCTCGATACTGTTCACATTAATAATTCAAACGATGATCAAGTGTCATCAAGAATCGTATTTCATTAGGAAAGGTATCTAAGAAAAGGGTCAATTATAATGAGTATTACCAGTCAATCTATGTAAGTAGATATAACATGGATGAAAGGGTGATGGACGATGATGGAAATTGAGTGTTTTTTTTTTTGTTTTTTTTTTTTTGGTAATATGATTGCAAGTATCTCTAACAGAAGAAGCTGTAGATCTTATAATACATTGGCTTTTGACTCATAGCTTCCTTTTCATCGGCAATTTCTTGCTTCAAGATTTCAACATCAATTTGTCTTCTACCAGTATCCAAATCAATATCACATAATTTGACCATAAGTTGGTTCCAAGTACGGAACCAAGTCTTGTGAGCAACAATCATAAAGATTAATAATGGTAAAGAAAGACAGTTTTTCCAGAAAGTAACAACATCAGCTTCACCGTTGTCTACGGACAAGTTTGGATAAATAGAAACCCAAATTTCACCACCAACAACAAATAATAAAATAAGAATACCACTGTAGGAACCAAAAGTACCTAATGGAGAAACGAAAAGAACTTCATCCAAGGATCTACCTTGAGCATGAAGAGCCCATCTCCATCTTAAATGGGTGAAACAAATAGCAGCCCAAGTGAAGAATGAAGATAAAGAACAGACGGAGAACAACCAGGTGAAAACCTCATCTTCATCAGAAGCATCAACCAAGAAACCCAATAAACCAATAAGGTTGGTGAACATAATGGCAACCATTGGTCTACCGGCTCTGTCAATGTAACCAAAGAAACTTGGAATCAACCCTTGGACAGCAAGAGAAGCAATGGTTCTGGAACAACCATAGACAGAGGAATTACCAACAGAAACGACAGCAAGAATAATAACAGCGTTCATGATGTGAGGAACAACCTTAATACCACCCAATTCAATAGCAATGACGAAAGGAGAGGCAGTGATACCATCACCTTCCAATAAGTTCTTATTGGTGTAAGGAACAAGACAACCAATGACAATTGCGGTTAAGATGTAGAAAATAGTAACTCTCCAGAACACTTGTTTGGTGGCCTTTGGTAAAGATTTTCTTGGGTTTTGGGTTTCAGCAGCTGCAAGAGCCACCAATTCAATACCACCGAAAGAGAAGGCAGCGGAGATGAAAACGGAACAAACACCTTTGAAACCGTTTCTGAAAGCACCAGGATGGTGCCAGTATTTACCACCAAGGTAACCTTGGTCACCAACACCACAAATGATACAAATACCCAAGATAAGGAAACCAATGACGGCAATAACTTTGATGAAGGAAAGAACGAATTCAGCTTCACCATAACCTTTGACACCAAAGAAGTTAATAGATACAATCACCACGTAGAATACTGCGACCCAAACTGCTGGGTCGACACTTTGATTCCAATATTGAATGGTCATTGCACAAGCAATCAATTCTGAAGGGAACGAGATCAACCAAGAACAAGCATATAATATACCCAAGGTGAAACCCCATGAAGGGTCAACGAATCTAGTGAAGAAGGCATTGAAAGAACCGGAAACTGGGAATTGAACCGACAATTCACCCAAAGCATTAACCACACACAACATGGCATAACCAATAAGAGCATAACCAATAAGAACGGAAGCTGGACCACCCGAGAATAAGGCGTAACCAGAACCCACAAACAAACCGGTACCAATGGAACCACCAATGGCAATCATTTGTAAATGTCTAGATTTCAATCTTCTGGCCAATGGATGTCTAGCTGAAGCGATGATACTCTTTTCGGCAGGGGTCATGCCAGTGGTATCAATACCATCATCTTCAAGGTTGATTGGTTTGAAGGAATCGATAAAACGAGAGAAAGCAGTGCCTTCTTGGATGGTTTCATAAGTGTATTGAGACTCGGCATATGATGAACCAGAGTCTCTGGAGTGACTGGTACCAGGAGAAGTTTCTTCCTGTCTGTAGCTGTAGGCTTCGGTATCAACTGAGGTTGCTCCTGGAGCCTTAGCACCAACCGCCTTTTCGTCGTACAGAGACATCTTATTTGAGCTGGGGCTGATAGATACCAAAACAAAAAAAAAAGATGGGGCTGAAATTAATGATTCAATCTGGCGAGCTGCCTTTAGATATATATAAAGGTTAGAAGTTGGAATCGGAGCACAGAAGTGAAATAATAAAAATTAAATGCACGTCTATTGTTTCCAGTCAAAATCCGAAAACTGAAAAATTCGCAAAACAAAAAAATAATTAACAATAAGGATAAAAGAAACGACATAACTCAGCAGGAACAATAAAGGCTCTAGAGAAGGACAAAGGGTCCAGGCCGGTTGCTGTGTGTGTGAAGGAAGAATAAGGATAAGGGGAGAGAGAGAGAGAGAGAGAGAGAGGGGCTAATGATATTAGGGAAACGTACAACCACACAAAGATGTAGGAGAGTGGGTTGTTTCAACTGGGTCTAGCCATTGAAGTGCCGTATCGAAAATGAGAGCAGGGATGGGAACAGAGAGGGTGGGGGATGGGGGATGGGGGTGAGGGTAAGTGACAGGGCATAGGACGACATTTGCTAGCGTTTCCACCGCTTTTTGCTTAGTTAATGTTGTGCCATAAAGTGTGATATGTATTGGCTAGGGCGGAATGTCACCGCCATCGCCTGGTTTTTGTGGACTACCAATCGAATTTATGCAACCTATAGCCACTAGCGAGGCAAAAAATAATAGGTGGAACTTTTTACGTTTGGTTAGCAGTCACTGAGGCCTGGTCTGCCTTTTATTTTTTTTTTTTGTTCTTTGTTCAACCTATTAATTTTGCAGATCTGTTCCTAGAATGGACGGGCTTTATGGCATTACTTGCATATATCACCTGGGTGCTCATCGATACCAGTTGCCTTTTTCAGTTTTGTAATAGTTGATCTGTGGAGATTTTTCAATATTGTTACTACCTCTGTTCCCTCTGTTACCTCTGTTACCTCTGTGTCACTTTTTGATTACTTACAGACTCTGTAACATAAGTTAGCTAACTGTCCCCACCTGATTAAAGCTTGCTTTCTTTTATTTTTTTTATATTTTTTTATTATTTTTTTTGTTCTTGATTTACTTAGCTCAAATTACCTTCAAAACGTTAGATCCTGGTCCTCCTTCCAGGATTAAAACTTAGCTTAAGCAGGATTCCGCCTCGTCCACTACCCTTTGAATCCCACCTTATCCACCCCATTGCTGTACCGTTCAATGACGCCCCATACAGGACGGGATGTTATCTGTCGGTATTTTAAGGCAGTCTTGTGACAGTACACTTCAACTTATATCATCTGCCAAGCTATCTGAAACGGATTAGCTGGTGATAACGTCAATTTTTCACGTTTGGCTCTGTCTCTCTCAATCTCCTCCTCCCCCACATTAGCTCCCTAAATTTCACCTCTTTGCCAGGGTCTATTCTCTACTTCTTTCCAGACGTGTAAGTTACTGCCTCAAGCGAATACTTGCCTCTCCACGTCCTTTGTATTGTTGTTCTATGTCTATTGTTCTTGTAGATGATATTTTGCCAAAATGGGACACCGAGTAGCGATTAGCAAAGCACACTTTTTTTTCAGCTAAGCTTTTTTAATCTGATATCAAAGAATATTAACCTTAATAATGGGGCATGAGACTGTAAGCTAATTGGTGGTATATAATGGTATTTTCTGTCATTCCATACCACACATCGAGCCACTGTGGTTAGACGATTTCAGTTATCATTTCCAGTCGCAATTAAATGGTTTGTAGTTCTAGACCCAACGGCCTCACTTTCCAGATCAATCAAGCTCAAATGCGTCCGTCATCTTGATAGACAAGAGTTACTAACGTATGGATCTTTCTTTTAGTGTATCTGTGCTAATCCTTATGGTGGGATTACTGTGCCGGATTGACAATCCTTTTGTCAGTCCTGACATCATCGATCAAACACCGGATCGGGTTTAATTGGTTATGATAGGTAACCCATTTGTAGATGGGAAGGGCCAAATCCGTCGTCTAATTAATTACCCCAAAAATAACAGAGCCACTTGGTGAAAAAAAAAAAAAAACGTAAACATCACCAAAGACCGACATGTGTTGCCCAGGTTGTCTACTGGACCCTTTGCTACTGCTGTGTATCTGGCACCACCAAATGGTTTATCCAGCGTTATAGTTGGAAAGCCAAAAGGTGGTGCAATTAAGAATAGACGAAATAAAAAGTCCAGTCGCAATATACGATTCGCTATGGCCTAGACTGACAAAGAACAATCAGCCCAATTGACGACCAGCCGAAGCTATACCCCTCCCTCTATCATGGGTTGAATAATAAACAAAGAGCTCCATCCTCTCCTCTTAGTTGTCGTTGCTTTGTTTTTTTCGGTATACTTTAATAGAAGGTCTGGTAATTCTTTTAGAATACTGGCATATACCTAAGCCGAATTTTTCTGATTGTTCACGATTCGTTTGTTCTGAGCCTGCTGTACCTGGCAACTAATATCACTAATAATGCAGATACCACTTACTGCAGAGGAGATACCCACCCATGCAGAACATAAAGAACAAACTGGATTAAAAAAAAAAAAAAAAAAGCTTCATTCAAGCCATAAAAATAACCTTGCTTCACATATGATAGTGAATGGCTCAGGGAGATTATGCAATGATGAAATTTCAACTTAGAAAATAATTCTAATTCTATATTTGATTATAATTGATACCCTAAATTGATAAATTAGTTGGGTGTCCCCCTTTGTGAGGCTAGTTGGCTGGTATTGATGATGTTAGTCGATCTGGTTAACAATGGAATGGAGATGATCGCTTTTTCTTTTTCCAAACCACTACCTGCCAACTACAACAGCTTTTCATTTCAGTTCATGAGAACAATTGCACCCAAATCAGGTTAATTGATTTGACGCGTCTAATTAAAACCTGAAATGGTTCATTTCACTGGAAAAAACCCAAGTGTTTAAAGCCTCACCTTGTCTATCTTGCAACTTGAATGCTGGTGTGTATGCTTCGTATTCGCCATGTGTTGCAACCGCCTCGTACATCTGAAATTACTGGCGGAAGATACAGTTCTTTTGCAGTAATCCAAAAGGGTTTCTGGTCCGTTCATCCTTGTGCCCGTGCAACGCCTCAAAACTTTGCCACATTCAACGGTGACTTGGAGGGGAAGAGGAGCTTGACATGAATCCTAGATCCGTCCAGTAAGAACCATGAGCTAATCATAGACGACCATTGGTGGCTTGTAGACAAACGTTTCGCAATA
Organism: Suhomyces maxii; assembly: GCA_030574995.1. Taxonomy (NCBI): domain Eukaryota; kingdom Fungi; phylum Ascomycota; class Pichiomycetes; order Serinales; family Debaryomycetaceae; genus Suhomyces; species Suhomyces maxii. Next base: position 43,842 of record JAJMGC010000054.1, read on the forward strand.
ATTGTGTTTTATCATAGCCTTTCTTGGACACAAATATGGACTAATCGACACTTTGCAAGCTGGTGAAAACTTTGCAGATTAGGGTTGGTTGGCTGCGAAATTACCACACCTCCATTGGAGCTTCTTCCTGGACCCATTCTTTGTGGTATCGTCTCATCAAGGTCGCTTGTAGTCATTGTAAATGGTACAACTGTAGTAGAAGATCAACGGCCTGCACATAGCGGCTCTCACCACTATCAGCACTATCAATACGTGCAAACATGATCTATTCAATAAAGTCTCATTAGTTAGAGATTGCAAAGTGTCATGACCTCCTTTGCTAACTTATTCCCCAAGGATCCTCCACCTGAACTATACCTCCTAATACGGTGGGGGTCCAAGCTGTCCATAGAGTATTTCCCGTCTCCAAAGGCTGATGTTTACCTCATCACCAACCCCAACTCATTCCATGAATACTTGACCAAACTAGCCCAATCGACCAACCAACTCACTGTCATTCCTGTTTTCGACGATTTTGGTGGATTGGCTGAGACCCTCAAGTTTTTCTCGAAAATACCGTCCAACATTGACCCCTATCGTCAAAAGTACCATGATAACTATCGTCAACACTTGAAGGCTATTCTGCAAGATCCACAGGTGGACGTCACACTTTCAGAAGGACAGTACGATGATCCTGTGCCATTCAATCTTGTCATTATGTTGGACCAGCTTGAAGACCACTTGGGTTCTAAAAGCGTGACTACCCAACAGAACCTCAGATTAATAGCATTTAAACACGGAGGACTGGTCATGGCGGTGAACAAGCTCGAAGAAGTATTGAAAACCCCACACCGGCTCATCAACTTGAACCCGGCAGCCAAGCCCATCTATGAACCGCTGAAGCCAGTGGTGGATAATGGCGTGGAAGTGGCTCTTCATATTCCTAGTGGATGGGATTCATGGTCCAAGATGTTGCTTTTGGCCAAGTCGGCTATATTTCAAGACAATTCGAGAGTGATGACAGATGAAAAGGCAATGCGAGATACCAACAAGGCCTACTCTGATTACTTTGAGAGCACTGGCAAGTTGGAGGTGTTTGTGGAGAGAGTCTACGGCGAGGAGAAGAAGAAGAAGAAGGAAGAGCCAGTGGAAAGAGTAGAACCTTTGAAGTTTGATGATATGTTAGAACATGCAGTGGTCCAGTAAACCGATACGGTGTCTTACCTATCGCAATACCTATAAAAGAGCGAGCTTATATTTGACTCCCAAAAAGAGTCAACAAATAGGTGGCTGTCACAAAGTGGCAGCTAAACAGCTCCAGAGTGAAAACCAACACTACTAAAGATATAAAGCAGTGAAATATCATGGCCACTCTAAGGGAGTATATGGCTGCTTAGGCTGTTAGACTTGGCTAGATCCTTCAACTTGGACTGTATCAATGTGCAACCCCATGTGAACATCATACTCTTCTTAAGTTGACCACAAACCACCTCACATAAGGATTCAGTGGCTCCCCATTGAACCAATATAATACTTAATACAGGGACAATGTAAGTGAAAATCCTAACCAGGACAAATTCTACCCAATACAGCTCTGACAGTAGTACCAGGTAGTGCAATACCAACCCCTCCATCAGCCCCTCCTAACATAACGGAAATCGATTTGATCAGCTACCCGGCAACCTTGGTCCTGTTGGTCTTTTCCTTGATCTCTCTCTCAATAAGAGTGCTCGTTTCCCTTTTGCAACCTCAAACTGAACCCTTCAACTTTTGATGTCTGTTCCTGCACACAACTGCGCCGAAAATTATCCAGATCAGTTGGAAGCGGACCACCAGCTTTGACACTCTACTTATCAACCGTGGCACCAAAACATACACAAACGGGACTTTTATAACAACGAACACATCAACTCGGCTCAGTCTCTCATTCGTCGCTTGATTCGCTCGTAAAAAATTTGTCCGTAAATTATGGAACGTGGACATGATCCGCTCGCTCAGAGCACTGCCAGACTCTCCATCTCGGCCATTGACGTGGAAAATGAAAATCCCAGAGCTCAAATGGCGGAGTTACTCCGTCATAATAACAGCAGAAGGGGCTCTGCTATTTCTTTGAACTCATTTGAAGAAGATGACCACAAACAAATGGGACCACCAAAGAAAGGAGACAAAAGAAGAAGAAGATCATCAACTCAGTCCATTAACCACTTGAAAGGGGGCAAGAGCCCCAAGAAAGAAAAGGTTCATAAAAAGAAAATGAAAAAGGCTTCTCTGGTTCCTGAAATTTCCTACCTGTTCTTGACCAAATCTGGTAACCGGTTGGCCTTCAAAAGTCTTCGTGAATTTATTCTTCAAGTTTTCATTGGAAGCTATACAAAAAAGAACACTGGCATTGATATCAGTAATCCTGGTAACGTTTCCTCGGTTGTCTTTTGTTTGGTCCCTGGTATTCCAAGTCCTATTTCCCAAAGTCAAGCGGATTCAGAAGATTTATCGATTTCTATGGATTCAGTTAATTTCAGTCCAGAATTCGATATGTTTAATTCATTCCCTCGTATTTTAAAAGCTAAGTGTCCTGGTTCAAATGATGTTATTTATTCTCCTCTTCAGACTATCACTAATCTCCAGTTAACCAAACAAGAAAAGAAAGAAATTTTAGATAAATCTAAAGCACTAAAAATTACCATTAACAATTTATTATTGACCGAAGAGCAATTGGCTCAAAATGGATACCCAATGGATATTTCTGAAAGAGAAGGATGGGTGGAAACTGTTGATTTTGAGCATGAAGGATCTCATACTTTTGCATTAGATTGTGAATTCTGTAAGTCAGCGACTGGAAAGGTTTTAACCAGACTTTCATTGATTAACTTTCAAGGAGAAGTGGTTATTGACGAATTGGTGAAACCAGAAGAAGAAATTGTGGATTATGTCACCAAATATTCAGGAATCACCGAAGAAAAATTAAGAGGTGTTACTACCACTTTAGATGATATTCATAAAATGATCAAAGAAAAAGTCTCTAGTGAAGATATTCTTATTGGGCATTCTTTAGAATCAGATTTGAATGTAATGAAACTCAAACATAAGAAGATTTGTGACACCTCCATAATTTATCATCACAGTAAAGGGCCACCACTGAAACCTTCACTTAAATGGTTGGCACAAAAGCATTTGGCTAGAGCTATTCAAATGGGAGAAGCAACTGGAAACGGGCATTCCTCGGTAGAAGATGCACAAGCTTGTTTGGATTTGGTAAAATTAAAAATTATAGAAGGAACTTGTTTTGGATTAAATGTTGGAGAAATCAGTATATTCAATAGACTTGCTAAAGAAGCCAAGCTTTACCAAAATGAGGCCAAATTCAATTCTTTGTGGATTGATTATAGTAGTTATAAGGAACAAGAATCATATGTTGAACCAGCAGAAAACAGAGTTACCAAGGTATATGTCAATAATGATGATGAAGTTGTACAGAAATTCAAAGAACATAGTAAAGACAAAAATTTTACTGTTTTGAGTTTGAAAGAATTAGAATATAATAAGAAATGGTCACATGCACCTCTTCATTATAATGGGGAATTATTCAATGAACCAACTGAAGAGCAACTTAGCGAGTTATATAAAAAGACAAATGAAAGGTTAAAGCAGATTCATGACGAATTACCGGAAAATTCAATTATGATCGTGCATTCTACCCTGGGTGATCCAAATGGCTTGTATAAGTTACAAGAAGTTAAGAAAAACTTTCAAAAGAAAGAAAGGGAAGGTGTGGATTTGAAGACTCTCGAGAAGGAAGAGGTTTGGGATATGGATAAACAACAGGCATTGCTTGAAGCGTGCACTAAGGCTAAAGAATCAATTGCTGTTTTGAGCATTAAACAAACCCAAAGATCACCAATTTCTGAATCAATTGATTCATAAGATTTTAAACAATCAGTTTTTGGCAAATCAAATAAAGCTAAAACTCAAAATATCCAAAATATTATATTTATTGGCATCTTTCACTGAAGATATGGAATATTTTAATCATTAGGGGACATTTTGTGGCTTTTTAAACAGTTTCTCGATATGAAACTAGTTCTTCAATGATAGCTTCAGCCACATGGAATATACCGGTGGTTTGTGTTTGCTATCAATCTTGTATATTAGTATAGAAAATATATTACAGGCACATGAATTATCTTGTGTGTTCGATGTCCACTGTAATTTTCCTATTGGATGGTAGCTTTTTGAAAGGTTGAAAAGTTAAAGGGTGTGTTTGTAATTGTTGCAATAGGAGTTTACAAATAGGAATCTAATTTTCACATGATGAAAACCGGCAACGGTGTAAATTCAAACGAAAAACTCTATCATATTGGTTCTATGACATTAAATGAAGTAGATATAAACATGGTTGACAGCTTTGATTGTTGTGAAACTTCAAGGATACCTCCAATTGGTTTTTAGAGGTCTGGATGTAGCATTTCGCAGCCATTTTCTTCATATAAACAATTATCAAAAGTGTAATCTAATGAAGGATCCAAGTGGCTGGAACGATTTCAATTGTTGCTGGTCTATTCGAGTCGAATGCTGGGTCTACATTAGTGTTCTTTGATTGTTTTTGAAATTTTTGTATTGGTAAGATTTTGGAATATTTTCGCAGAAGTAGTATTTGTGAAAATTCGTGGGACATATGGTAGAAGAACTCCGGAATACACTGAATATGATTATCAAATTACCAAGGAGCTCCATTAAGAAGGTAATTTTTACCAAATACTTGCCATGATTTGCTTCTACTTACTGCGTAAGAACTCAACTGTTTGTCTGTAGTTATTGGTATGTAGAGCAACATATTTGCTTTGATAGATCACCGAAATGGGCTATCTCTTCGATTGGAAGTGTTGTATTCCAAAGTGGTAATATCCAGCTCTAACTAGTTATTAATGGATTGTTGTTTCTTTCATTGAATCAAATTATGAACTATCGGTTGCTACGTGGTTTACATCAAAAAAACATTCACTTCGTCACTATTGGAATATGTATACAATCGTTGGCCATTGAGGCACATTTTTAGCCCCTAGCAATACTGGTTCTTTTTGAGCCCTTCATTAAGGACGGTTTTGCCATAGGGGCATTTTATTCTGGAATGGTTGGACGGAGGGTACGATCAATTCACACGCCAATTGTACAATTGTACCTGTTATACCTGTTCCAAAACCGGTTCAACCCAATCCAGAAATTTGACCTTCATCCTTGTTTAACGAAATAGCAGATCCTAATTCCGGATCCATCTTTTCTTCAGGAACTTCTTCAGCTTGTTCCACTTTAACCTCCTTGATGTATCTCCATTGAGATAAATCCAAAGCATCGTCAGCGTCCAATCTTACCGACGATCCGGTTTTATGGCTGATGCTGGTCTTGAACCATCCCTTTAATTTAATAGTATCAGAAGTACCTTCACCATTGGCATCATAATTGGCTGTGGGGTTGTACCAGTCTTTGATCCAGGTGACATTTTCTTGGAGTTGATCATGGAAGGGAGTAGGGCCTCCCGGAACAGGAGTATTGGTACCACTGGCAGAAAACATTGAAGGATAATGGGGGTAATGTTGCGGAGACACACCCTCAACTCAACCTCAACATCATCAATATGGGGTATTAGTCGTTCCAGTCTCAAAAGCCGATGCCCATTTAGATTAGTGGGTGGAGGGCTATATACACCACCTGACCTTTGCTTGTGAAGGTCAATTTAGCAAACAGTTGATGGTTATGAGAATTGGTAGATGCTGGAGTGTCATATAGTTCTGGTGGTTGTGGTACTGGAAAGGGGTGTATTAAAATGTAGTGTACGTTGTTGGTAATGCATTTTGGTGGGATCTGTTGATTGGTAATCTATATATTATATACTGCGATGTGGTCTCACCAACAGTACGTTTGGCAGAGGAAAAGGGGGTGATGGTGGATCAATGCGTCGTGTTACAGTTGTAGTGATAGGTAATTATGATTTGAGCTGTTTCATGAAAGGTGGTGGAGCGAGCTGGTGGAGATGTTTCATGTTTCATGTTTCAGGCTTGGTGGTAAGAAGATGCATTTTTACAGGAATGATGAAACTCCAGTTATCGCTAAGATCCTCGCGGTATCAGGACCCCCTGGTAGATATGGCTGTAGCTGCCTGAACCAAAACCTTATTTTAGAATGTGAAGGTCTAGATGTTGTCTTTTTTTTTTTTTTTGAAAATGAACCAATTCTCTGTTTTCTGTATTTTCTGTATTATGTTGGATGAGTCTGATTGACTGATTGATCGGTCTCAGATATGAAAGAGGAACTCATTTGGGTGTTTCCTTGGGTGACTCGAAGGTGGTGTCATGCTGTTCAGTCAGTTGGTGTTTACTTTCCTTATGTTTTTCTGTAGACTGGGGTATGGGGATAGGCACTTCCTTGGACTGTTCGGGATTATCTAAGACCACTTCGTTTCGTTCAATTAGTGGCTCGATCGTTCCGTTAGGTCTATGTTCTCCTCCAGATAGTTCAGCTCCGTCTCGCGTGGGTTGTTCCACATGACGTTCAGTTCTCTTTCTGAGAGCTTTCTGTTTAGCACTGGCCAACTTTTTCTTGATATCCTCTCTTCTTTTCTCATCTCTTCTGCTTCTTTGTTCGTACCATTTGATCATCTGTCTTGGCTTGGTACCAAAGATCGACTCATACTCACAGAACAAACACAAATTATGAGAATCTGGTTGGGGTTGGACCTTCTTCTTTTTCTTTTTCTTTTTCTTCTTTTTGGTTTCTTCTGTTTCATGTTCTCCTCTGGATTGTAATGACATCATTCTCAATTTCTCCTCCACGTTATTATAGATCGGAACAAGTTTCCCTGTGTGGTCATATTCAAAGGTAAATTCACAAGATGGTCCATCTTCATCGTAGGCTCCATCGACTGTTCTGTAGGATGGACAGTCGCAATTGTCGAAGCCATGCTCTTCGCATTCACGAGTGGCGTTCAATTCAACCTCAATATGGTGCGATGGCGGGTAGTAGTCGTCATCGCCATTAATCTCCTCTATATCGTAATCCTCCTGGTCATCGTAGTCATAATCGGCATTTCCTTCATGTAATCCTTCTTCGTCCTTGGTATCGTATAGCGAGAATCCTTCTCTTTTTACGGTGAAGTCATTGGATCTGATCATTTGCGAGATCTTGTTTCGGAGAAAATCCATCTCGTTCTCTTTGAGCAACGATTCGTTATTGAGGTTGCTATTGGTGTTGTTCATACTGACACCTCTGTCGTTACTGATCTTGGTGATTGAATTGTCCACCTTCTCTCCTTCCTCCATCTTGTCTTGAATCTCATTGAATACCTCGTCCTCATCAAGCTTATTGATCTTGTCACTGAACTCATTGGACGCCTTTTCAAGCGCCTCCAATAAACTGAAATTGAACATCGATTCGTCCTTGCCCTCCACCTCGTCCTCATTGGGAAATGGCAGGTAGTTTTCTTCGTCTTTAAGTTTCCTACTCATGGCTTGCAGCCATGTCTCGTAGTTCTTGGAGACTAGTTCAAAAAGACGTTTGTGATCGAGCTGGCCCAGGCGGGAGTCGGCGGCCGCTGAAGCGGTGGCTGGTGGTGGCGAGTCTTTGTCGTGGTTGCTGGGGGGCTCTGTCGTACGGGAAGTATCGACATTGGTTGCCTTCATTATATCATGCTTGGTTGTGTAGTGGGTACTATTGAAAATTTTCCTGTGTAGACTTTGGCAATAGACTCCTGTATATTGTCTATGAGCTGGATATGTGCCCAGTTACCTTAGTTTTAGTTTGGACTTACCGAATGGTTTTCTCTGGAAAACAAGGATCGTATCATTTGACTGGCCATGTTTTTCAGTGATGTCACTATAGAGACAGGTTTTTCAGTAGCGAGAGAAAAGTACTTTTCTTGACGGGACAGCTACAACACAAATAAACCATGATAAATACTATGATAAATGAACCTGAATAAGCGTGGAAAATAAGCCATTATGACAGAATTTCCACAATAACACCGCTAGTTTTCTTCCGTCAAGAATAGTTGCCGATTATCGTAAGTAAAATTAGGAGTGGGATTCAAAATTATGGACAATTTTATTGTATCGCAATTCTGGTTGGAGGATACTCTTTGGTCAAGGTGCAAATGTGACTGTAATCAAAGTTCAGTATTGTTACCATGTTATCTTTCAGCAATTCTTTAAGGTAAAACTTACTTTTAAACCCCAATCCTCAACTCACTCTACCACATCCGCAATAGTATTGGATACGAAGGGCAATTCGTCTTCGCAATTCCCAAAGTCGATGTGAATTTTATACTGGAAAAGTTCATAATGAGATTCCAGTGGTTGGTGGAGTTTTGATCAAACTCATGCCAAACCCTCTGTACAAACCGTAGAGCCCTTCATTTTACAATATTCTGCTGATATCTTAAGGGCGTCCTTAAGTATACGTTTTTGTGGTTCAAATGAACCAATAACTTATCTCGTCAAGCCATTCTTTTTCTACCAGTCTAATTTCTAATTGCTTCAATTTTATTCTATATACAATAAATATTGTAATGATAATACAAATACTCCCAATTCTTGAATCATACCCATAAGATGAGATGAATTTTCCAAAAGGGGGCTCAATAAGATGGGACTCTAAATTATTCAGGAGGTCTGTAGTGATCTGACTATCTAATCCTTCTTCATGTTTCTTTGCTTTTCGGCATTCTTGACAACCTTTTCGTCGACAAACAACCCCTTTCTTCTTCTGATACTGATCATATACTTTCTGGCGACATTTTCTCTTTCAGCAAATTCTCCCAATGCTTCCATTTCTTCTTCAGTATGTGGCACCCAGAATGGATCAATATCAAGCATATCAAATCCATCGAAAACTAATTGAGGACTGGCTGCACCTGAAGTCTTCTTTCTGATATCTTCAGAAAATCCAAAGGCTTCAATAACTGGAAGTCTGGCTTCAATGGTGAAAAATGGAGTACCTTCTTTCATTTCTTCAGAAATAATAGATCCTCCTCTTTGTTGAACAACACCATAAACCTTGCCCAAAACTTCAGCAGATGCTTGAATCACACAAGTGTACATAGCAAGAAATAATCTTGGGGATCCAGCCAAGAAGGCTTTATGGATTAAATCTCTGGTATAAGTGATGACTCTACCGTTGATATTAACCACACTAGATCTGACTTCTTCTTCGTTTTCACAAACACTTCTCTTCAAGGTAATCAAAACACCTTGCATTGGCTCGGAAGCCAAAGGACCTTCATTAGTGGCCAATTGGAAACCATTAAGAACATTTGATTCAAAAGCAAACTTTTTAGATTCACTCTTGTCAAAAATGTGTCTAAATTGAGCATCGTTTTCATATTCAGCAAAGATATTTGGACCAATTCTCTTTGGACCAAATGCAACGATGCTATTAACAAGTTTTTCAGCAGAAGAGAATGGAATAACTGGGTTTTCAGTAATGATTTCAGTCAATCTTTCCTTGAATCCTGGAACTTCACTGTCTTGACTAACATCCAAAATATCAGTTTCGTTATCAATCAAGAATTGAGTCACTTCCTTAGGTAATGGAGTCACTTCAAATTCTAATCCCATACCTGGAATGGCACTAGAAGGAGCATCAACACCCTTTTCTTTGGCTTCGTCAGCTAAACCTTCTCTGAATGGAATAACTGGTTCTTTAACAGTGACTTCAACACCCTTGGCGAATCTTTCAATTAAATCTTTCAAGCATCTTTCCAAATGAAGTTCACCAGCAACACAAACGATCAATTCCCCAGAATCGTCATCAATAGACCATTCGAAAACAGGATCAGCCTTGGCCAATAAGTCCAACCCCTTTTCTAATTTCGCTAATTTCATAGGATTGGTTGGTTCAACAGCAATCTTCATAATTGGCTTGTTGTGAATCAAGGTAGAAGTGGAAGAAAAGTTGATGTATGGCTTGCCTTCAATCTTGGAAGATAAAGTGGCATTCTTTAACACAGCGTTTTCAAGACCAACAACTCCAACAATGTTACCAGCAGGAACGGTATCCATCTTGACGAATTCACGGCCCATAATAAGGAAAAGATCTTTAATTTCAACATCATAAGTCACTTGTTCAATGTTACCTTCACTATCATTTGGCATACTTGGATCATACTTAGGTCCAACAACACTGATCTTTTGACCAACAGAAAGAGAACCCGAGTATATACGAGTAAATGCAACCAATGTTTCAGGGGTGACTTCTTCTTCCTCTTCGATTTCTTCGAATTCTTCTTCTTCGAACTCCCATTCGAATGGATCTTTCTTAATGACGGTGAATTCATCATTTGGCTTTTCTTCAGTTGAAATTGATTCAGAAGCCTTCTTGGCCAATTCACGGGCAATTCTTCCTCTTTCTCTAAGTTCATCAGCAGTAAGAACTGAAGTAGAGATTTCCTTGGGTAATTCTTCGTCTTTGACAGAGATCATTTTGGAAACATATGCTAAAGTATGGTGTTCTGGATCGGAGGAATCACAAGTAAGAATGGCATTTTCGAACTCTGGATCCAAAACTCTTTCTCTATCTCTTTCATCGACAGCACTGTAGATACTTTCATCCAACATGTTACCAATTCTGGCTTGTTGAGCATCGATAGGACTTGGTAAAACTTCAATGACAGCCCCTAATAATGCGTGGGAAATAGGAATCCATTGAGAAAAGATCACATTCAAAACGGCCTTGTGATCCTTAGATCTTAAATCTCTTGGACTGACTTTTGCACCCAATTTTTCAATGATTTTTTCTAATTTTTCTTGATCTCTTTCAATGTAACAATTCTCATAAATGGCCCAGATTTGTTCTAAAATCAACCCCACAAATAATGGCTTGAAAGTTTGATTTGGCTTCAATTTCTTCTTTGGAAGAATCTTCTTATTTTTCATATCTAAATGGAAATCACCCCATAAAGTCTTGGATAAAACAGATTGTGAGAATCCTAATTTGGCCAGGTAAATTTTGGCAAAAGTGTGTACCGAAAAGGCCCAACCATCAATGGCAGAAGAGAAAATCACATTGTTCTTTTCAGGAGCGAAATAAATATCTTCATCATCCTTTTCCACGAACTCGGTATTACCACCGCTTTCTCTCCAGATCATATCATCTTCCATTCTTTCACCAGCAAAGAAAGAACCAATGACGGAATTGACTTGTTCAATGGTCTTGGATAAATGTTGGTATGCTTCCATTGGAGTAAGTTTCCAATCGGTGATTAATCTGTCGATCTTGTTCAATACTAAAATAGGCTTGAGTTTATCAACCCAACATTGTCTCAAGACATTGACTGTTTGAGAACATACACCTTCAACTACATCCACCAAGACAACTGCACCATCGCAAAGTCTGGAGGAAGTAGATACTTCTGAGGAGAAATCAATATGACCAGGAGAATCAATCAAGTTGATCAAATGTTCATTGGTCTCTAATTCTTCACTATCTTGCTTTCTACGAACCACCTTGAAGTATAATGAGATGGCCGAAGCTTCCATGGTGATCCCTCTAAGTTGTTCATCTTCTCTGGAATCCAAGTATCTGGCCTTACCAGCCATTCTTTGGGAGATGATCCCGTTAGTGGCTAAAAGAGAGTCACTGAGTGAAGTCTTACCATGATCCACATGGGCAAGGATACAGATGTTTCTGATGTTGGCAGCGTTGGATTGGAGCTGATGTACCGTTTCTTGGGAGAGTTTCATTATGTATTATTATGGTGGTGATGGGGAAGGAAAGGTAAAGTGAGTGTGGTTGTAACTGGATGTTGTAAAAGAGTAGTGAGGGGGTGGTGCTCAAGTGGGCAAGGGGTTACTGATATAGTGAGATGGGTGTAAATGGGGATGAGTCTATAGATTTCCATAGAGTTCTGTGTAATGTACACTGTGTATGTAATATGTAGGAAATGGAGATGCGATGAGAATTGAGAACTCTGCAGCACACCACTTCCTGCGGGATGATGCGATAGGAACATGGGAGGAATTATACGACAATAGATAGATACTCCATCTTTAGCCATGTTGGTTTGTCCGTTGTGTTCCACGGAATTGAAGCAACACTTGCTCCAGCCGGGCGTGGCTATAGTATCGTGCCCCAACGAAGGATGTGTATATCCGTTCAATTTGCTGGTGGAAGAGTTGCATGAAAATGGATTGTTAATGAATGTTAGTACTGCAGAGGTGATGGAGAAGATGCAAGAGAAGATGGTTAGCGTGGGGGTCGATGAGAAGATGGCCGGGTTTATTGCCCGAGACGATCCTGATATCGAGCCAAAACCAAAGTAGGGTCAAGGAAAGTGAAACAATCAAAAGAGAACCAAATGAAATATCAAAAAGTGCAAGTCATCACCATCAACGAGTGAGTAAGAGGTGTATGAGGAAAGATACAGGACTTGGAATCTACACAGATGGTCTTAACCAGAATCTGGACTGATTCAAGAGTTCTGTCAGATCCTCCTTTGCAGCAACAGGGAAGATCAAAGACCAGTAACATCGAGATCGAGAATGGGTTGAAATTTCACCTTTCCTTCTTATATCGATACGAATATGATGGTCCAATTAACGGTTGAAGAAGGGTTGAGGCAACTAGAACTGATTGTATTTTTGATAGCAATTGTTGGTTTCATTGGGGTGTAACTACAGGATTGCGTTAACAGTAGTACGACCAGTTGGTAGGATTATAATAATTGCTACCTGCGACTTGCGCAATGCTTTAACAGCAATGGAGCAGAATCATTTGAGAATGGTTGTTAGAGGAGCATTGGTATGTTTTACAGGTAAGCCAAAATGTATTGGAGGTTCCAGGGCTACTTAGATAAGAAGTTGCGTACTTAGGATGATTGATAGAATAACAGGATAAATACTTGATGAATGTACAACGCAAACAGGAAATGTGCAATTATGTAAGTAGATATAGATATTTCGAGTATAATTTCGTAAAGATGCAAAATTCGGGAGAATAGTCTAAATTTCCCGTGGTACGGGTTCGTTAACTATTGAAGAATGGATATTTCTCGAGTTAACCTTTTCGAATGGATAATTTAATGCAATTTAAGGGACTTAACCGTGTAGTGAATAACTTTACCATGCAATTGATAACCATAAACCTCAATGCATAACTATAATATGCAGTGATAAAAGTATTTATTTGGACTGTATCTACTTCCCAGTTGATCTCTCTCACCACCAATTACTTATCTGTTAAGTTGTTATATCACAGATCCAATAGCCATTGGTTTCTCTGTGATGGTTATCGGGTACCTTAACTAAATCAGTATTATCCAACCAAGGCTGAAAATTGGAACTGTCCAATTCTGGTCATGATCTACATTGGATTTCAGAGTGTATGGCTTGGCTTTTTTTCCATAGTCGAGCAATTACTTCATATATTCGGATCATATATGAACTTTAGTAAATAGTATTATAACCACAATTCTTGATTTCTATCACCCTTTTTAACTACTATTCTAACCGAGACAAGTTGATACTAGACCCTGGAATAAAGTATCTTGCATTTATTGTCAACCAGGAAATCCCAACAGAAGATCAATTCTTCTGTGAAGAAGCTGGTGTCAATGTCTTCAAGAATGTGGACTTTATCAAGGTAGAACAAGAAGCTGAAGTAAAAGAGAAATTGATTCACCACAACTTTGAAGGTTACGGATTATTCTATGTTGTTATCACTGATCATATCAAGGCCAAGAGATTGGACTTTGGCTACTTGTTATATGCTAAATATGACTATGATATGCTTGCAGAAGAAATAGCTTTAGAGGACTTGGGTGAAATGGGAGAAGGTCAATTCATTCATGTTGAAGATGAATCCAGGTTTAAGAGACACGATGGTTCCATTATGGTTTATTCAGAAATTGATATCCCTGGCACTTATAGAAACATAACCGTTGAAAGGGTTGATGCTGATCCTGGTATGAAATATTCAGAATTCATGGACTCGGATATGGTCAATACGTGGTACATCTATGTCCTGAAAACTAAAGCCTACAAGATGAGCTTATTGAAGAGTGTTGAAAGTGGGGAAGAGTACGATTTGGACCGGTTGGATGAGCTCTTGACAGAAGCTTCTACTTATCAGCGTGATGAGTATAAAGAAGTATTCAATTACGAATAGATGAAAATATATGCTAAATCGGTCAAGGCACCCTGAACACTGAACGTATCTTCAAATTGGGACTTGGTTCCATATCAATAATCTTAAGGACTGTAGACAGGCCTGGTATCTAACCTATATTTCCATTCAATTCTCTTTATCGTAATATTTACAAGCCGTATATTTATTATGCAATAAATAACTTTAAAATGTAAAGGAAAACCATAATATGTAAAGTAAAAGCTTAAATTATCATGAAAACAGTTTACTATGCAATAAAATGCTATGTCATGTAATCGAAAACTCAAGTATGTCATAGAAAAGTATCAAATGTATTCAAAAAATTTTAAATGCAATAGAAAAGTATATTATGCATTTAAAAACTATAGTATGTAGTGTAAAAGTATCAAATGCAAGTTCTAATCATAAATTTACAACAAGTTTTGATCAAAATTAAGTCCAGCTAATATCCAAAATTTGGTTAAGATAGGTTTAAAATGATTGCTGATTCAAATAGTGCGTCAGTTAGACCTAGCAAAGTTTAATTAAAACTTAATCTATAGCAAAAAGATACCAATTTTTCGAGAAAACATAGAAACATTGAAAACACCTAGAAGCAAGTCAACTATCAAAAATCAAATCTTATTAAGCTTTATAAATTAGCTTGTCGTTCTTAGCGACTCTTCTACACAGTTAGATAGGTAACTTATTTATGGGTGGAAATTTCGTTTGGCATGTGACTGGACAATTTTACCAAAATATAAGTCAATTACCATGCCATTCATAGGATACATGGGCTACTAATGCCATGATTTGCCCCTAAGCTGTAGGGCAGTCATTTTCCATTGTATTTTTCTGTTTCTTCGAGGTTTGTGGCTTTTCAAATAGTCCACGAAGGTTTACGAGATCTGGGGATTGACCTGTCACAATTAACACCAAATCGGTACAATGTCAATATGTACTTTTGATTAATGAACATATATGTGTCCGAATCGGGATCACAATCAACATTTTGCATTTACCCACCTTACCGGGCCTTCCAAAATTATACACATATATTCCCGAAACTTGCACCGCTTCTACTACCTTCCATGCTACTTTAGTCCCTACAGTTAAAGGTTGCACGGGTCGTAGAAGATTCCAAGCTGGTGCTTACGTAATCACACCCAACTGCCTCACTACCAGTTTGGGGCAGCGAACGAGGACACCAGCCGGGGAAGAGCCACCACGAGTAGCTTTCTAGTTAGCCTAGTAAGATGAGGGTCCTCCAAAGTGGAGGATACCTGAATCTAGCTTCCATGCCTCTCCCCCAAATCCCCCAAACGTGTGAGTTTTGCCACCAGGCCGGGTAACGGTCGTGCGCATCCCGACTCTCAAATTTTTCCTCTCGTTCAGCACTACAAAACACAATCACCACCTCCAAAAGTAATCAATCAAGCAAATCGTATCACGAAAACCAAGTTCCAAATTCACCAAGTCCCGTGATCTGCAATTTCCGCTTTTCGCCCCAAAATCATATAAAAAGCCCCAATTCCCCCCTTTAGATCGCCAATTCTTGACCACCACTAGTCAAGACCTTGTACTATTAGATCCAATATCGGCGGTAGAGATACAACCTTAGTCCCGCTAAACGAACCAACATCCCCAACGCATCCACAACACATCGCAATCACGATTATAGTGCTGAGCAATTAAATTAACCAATCTATTAACCAATAACCAATCGATAAATCTATAGATCTACGATTAATCCCCTTCCTCAATCAACGATCCCACCCACAATACACACTCATATATAAATATTATTAGATATGTCTGACTGGAAATCTCAATTAAATATCCCTCAAAAGGACAGCAGACCTCAAACCGAAGATGTTTCCAATACCAAAGGTAAAACCTTTGAAGATTTCAATTTAAAAAGAGAATTATTGATGGGTATATTCGAAGCCGGATTTGAAAAACCATCACCAATTCAAGAAGAATCCATTCCAATGGCTTTGGCCGGTAGAGATATATTAGCCAGAGCCAAGAATGGTACTGGTAAAACCGCTTCCTTTGTGATTCCTTCATTACAACAAATTAAACCAAAATTATCCAAGATTCAAGTTTTAATCTTGGTTCCAACAAGAGAGTTAGCATTACAAACATCCCAAGTTGTTAGAACATTAGGTAAACATTTAGGAGTCCAATCTATGGTTACCACTGGTGGTACTTTATTAAAAGATGATATTTTAAGATTACATGATCCTGTTCATGTTTTGGTTGGTACTCCAGGGAGAGTCTTGGATTTAGCATCCAGAAATATTGCTGATTTCTCGGAATGTCCTCTCTTTGTTATGGATGAAGCTGATAAAATGTTATCAAGAGAATTCAAAGGTATTATTGAACAAATCTTGGCCTTTTTCCCAAGTAATAGACAATCCTTATTATTTTCTGCTACTTTCCCATTAGCAGTTAAATCCTTCATGGATCAACATTTAAACAAACCTTATGAAATCAATTTAATGGATGAATTAACTCTTAGAGGTATTTCTCAATTTTATGCTTTTGTTGAAGAAAAACAAAAGTTACAATGTTTGAATACGTTATTCAGTAAATTACAAATTAATCAATCGATTATATTTTGTAATTCTACCAACAGAGTTGAATTATTAGCTAAAAAAATCACTGAATTAGGTTATTCATGTTATTATTCTCATGCTAAAATGCCTCAACAAGCAAGAAACAAAGTTTTCCATGAATTTAGACAAGGTAAAGTTCGTAACTTGGTATGTTCCGATTTATTAACTAGAGGTATTGATATTCAAGCAGTTAATGTTGTTATTAATTTTGATTTCCCAAAGACGGCTGAAACTTATTTACATAGAATTGGTCGTTCTGGTAGATTTGGTCATTTAGGTTTGGCCATTAACTTAATGAGTTGGAATGATCGTTATTCCTTGTACAAGATTGAACAAGAATTAGGTACTGAAATTAAACCAATTCCTGCTAGTATTGATAAGGCCTTATATGTGGCTGAAAATGAAGAAGCTATTCCAAGACCTTTCAAGATTGATGAATTACCAAAGGGTAATGAAACTGTTCATAAAAAGGGTGGTTATGAGTATAAGGGTCAACCAGAAGTTGGAGGACAACAAAATTCTGCTGCTCCTGCTACCCATCAACATCAACAAAATCAACAAAATCAACAAAATCAACAAGCTCCTCCACCTCAAGGTCAACAACCACCTCAATTCTACCAAGGAGCTCCTCAAGGTATGCCACAAGTTCCACCGCAAGGAATGCCACAATTTCCATACCAACAATATCCACCACAATTCAATGGATACCCTCCACCACAATTCAATGGTCAGCAATATCAACAACCACCTCCACAACCTCAACAACAATAGATCTTATCTTATCTTATCTGATATGATATGATATGAATTTTGTTGAGAAGCCCAATTGAAAATAAATAAAAATCTATCGATGAATTGATGATTGAGTTCTCATATATATATTTGTGTTCCTACAAAGCCATAGTTTTTTTTTTGTATGTTATGTTATGTTTTTATTATTTTTGTTGCTGGTTTGTTCTGACGAATACAAGAGCTCAAGAATCCAATCGTCTTTGGTATTGATGGTATATTACTATGCATATAGTGAATATCCCCCATAAAGAAGGGGAAAAAAAAGTGAAAAGTAAATTTTAAAAAAAGAGTGAAGATGGGTTTGAACCCCCATTCAATTGATAGATATATTGAATATCTGGTGAATTGGACTACCAGTCCGTTTGTTGCAATGGATATAGTGAATATCCAAGAGAATGTTAGAATGAATAATTGCTGGATGGTGCTACCAACCGATTAAAGTATGAGTCTGTGGGACTCAGACATCATGGTCTGTATACAGAGAGAGAGAGAGAGACAGCAGTTGGACGTGAAGTAAACTGACTAGATCTGGTGAAGTTTTAGTATATAGATAGTTATATGACCCCCAGTTGAGGTTGAGATCCGGGGTAACAGGAGGAGACCGTTCGGAAGTCGCACATTCGCACGGCTCGGTTTCGGTTTCGGTTTCGATTCCTCCATCCCCGGCCTCGCCCTCGGTGGCAATACAGATAATGATGCGAAATGACTCTGCCCGCCCTAATTCTTTATCAATTTTTCACCTGACTGAATTCTGGAGAACCTGACTCCGCGCCCGTTGCCCATCGCCCCAACCGTAAATCTACACCCTTTAAAGCTCATCTCCTCTAGAACCATCTAGAAACCCCAGTCCCAATTAGGCGAACCGACGAAGGCTTGAAACAGGCCATCTCCTCCAATAAAACAGTTGTATTCCCAGACTTAACCAGGTTCAAAAAGGCAGGTTTAATTTGCTTTATCTTTTTTACTGGTTTTACCCCCACTTATCAATCAATTTTCATCTGATTGATCCTCCACTCGTTGTCAAAGGTTATTCTATACTTAACCTCCAAACAACCCGAAAAGTTACACGTTAACAATCTACAGTTACCCAATCTACAGTTTAGCTGTTGGTATAGCAGGGAATTTCTTGGTGTCAGGTTTTTACGTTTTCTAAACACCACTTTCTTTTCCTTCCCCTTTTTCACTTGTTCTTCTAGTTGATCTAGTTTTAATTCATTAGTACTCAAAGATGTGTGGTATCCTCGGTATAGTGTTGGCCGACCAACAGAAGAACGTTGCCCCTGAGTTGTTTGAAGGGGCCATGTTCTTGCAACATCGTGGTCAAGATGCTGCTGGTATCGTTACTTGTGGATCTAAAGGTAGGTTCTATCAATGTAAAGGTAACGGTATGGCCAGAGATGTTTTCACCCAATCCAGAATGGTGAATTTGGTGGGTAACATGGGTTTGACTCATTTAAGATACCCAACTGCTGGTTCTTCTGCTGGTAGTGAAGCTCAACCATTCTATGTCAATTCTCCTTATGGTATTACTTTGAGTCATAATGGTAATTTGGTTAATTCGGTTGAATTACGTCGTCATTTGGATGAAGTTGTTCATCGTCATATTAATACTGATTCGGATTCGGAATTATTGATTAATATCTTTGCTGCTGAATTAGATAAATTCAACAAATCAAGAGTTAACAATCAAGATTTGTTTTCTGCTTTAACTGGTACCATGGAATCTATTAGAGGTGCTTATGCTTGTGTTGCCATGTTAGCTGGTTATGGTGTTATTGGTTTCAGAGATCCAAATGGTATTAGACCTCTTTTATTTGGTGAAAGAATTAATCCAAATGGTTCCAAAGATTATATGTTGGCTTCTGAATCGGTGGTTTTAAAAGCCCATGGCTTTGATAATTTTAGAGATATTAATCCGGGTGAAGCGGTTATTATTCCAAAAGATTGTTCTGGTGTTGTTAAACCTGAATTTCGTCAAGTGGTTAAACCTAAAGTTTTTGCTCCTGATATTTTTGAATATGTTTACTTTGCTAGACCAGATTCTGTTTTAGATGGTGTTAGTGTTTATCATGCTAGAATTGAAATGGGTGATAAATTGGCCAATAAGATTTCTAAAATTAAAGATCTTGATATTGATGTGGTTATTCCAGTTCCTGATACTTCTAGAACTTCGGCTTTACAATGTGCTGTTTCTTTAAATCTTCCTTATAGAGAAGGTTTTGTTAAAAACAGATATATTGGTAGAACTTTCATTATGCCTGATCAACAAGAAAGAAGATCTTCAGTTAGAAGAAAGTTAAATGCAATGGAATCCGAATTTAAGGGTAGAAATGTCTTATTGGTTGATGATTCTATTGTTAGAGGTACCACTTCTAAGGAAATCGTGGCTATGGCTAAAGAAGCTGGTGCTAAAAACGTTTATTTTGCTTCTTGTGCTCCTCCAATTAGATTCAACCATATCTATGGTATTGATTTAGCTGATACCAAGGCTTTAGTTGGTTTCAATAGAGATGAAAATGAAATTGCTCGTGTCATTGGTGCTGATAAGGTTATTTATCAAGATTTAGAAGATTTGGTTGAATGTTGTAAGGGACCTCGTGCTCAACAATTTGAAGTTGGTGTTTTCACTGGTAATTACATTACTGGTGTTGAAGATGATTACTTACAAGAATTGGAAAAAATTAGAGCTCAAAACCAAAGACTTAGAGACAAGAGAGAAAGAGGTTTCAGTGTTGATGCCTGTATTGATGCCAGTGATATGGTTGATGTTAAGGCTGAAGTTGATATCAGTATGTACAACAGAGGTGACTACCAATAGGTTTTTTATCATTCTGTAATTCACCACTATTGTTATCTCAGGTTTGAAGATAACCAAAAATTATTATTTTTATTTTGATTGTATACGAAGTTGTTGAGAGTTGTTAAAAATTTAAAGAGTTGTTAAAATTTAAGAATTGATAGAATAAGAAGAAGAAGAGCATAGCATCTAATATATGATTATAGATTTATTAAAGACCATGTTTGTAGAACAGATGATATGAGTGTAGTTTAAAGGGCTGATTGTTATCTGAAAATGGCATTCCGAACCTAAAAAGAAGGACAGTATGTGCAATATTGTTGGACTAAATGTAATGAAAGATCAGTATTCTAACTGGATTAGCCTTGCTCGTTGATTCTTTGAACTAGTGGAACATTGTTGTGTTGTAGCTCTGTGTACACCCGTTTGGTTTTTGGGTGTTGCCAATCACCATCAGAAACCAATTGTTCAAATTAATCAATTGTTCAAAGATTATTCATGAGGAAAATAGTCTGCATCTTCAACCAAATCATCCATTGGTCATCTCTTGGAGCTGCAGAGAGCCAAGTCTGTCTTTACCATTAAGGCCATCAAAGACTCCATGTTCCCTCCAACATTAGCTTGGGCAACGCTGGTGGACATCCAGGAGGTAACGAGATTGAAAAGTTCATTAAATTCGACTATACTCCAAAGGAAAGTAAGAAAATAGACATAAATGCTCTTTTTAATCCCTTTGCATTTCGTAAATAGCATTCTTTAAAGTACCATTCTGAATGATCTCAAAGAAATGATGCTTATATTTAAAGAAAAATAACACCTGGGCAAGGAAAATAAGATTGAATTAGGACTAGGATAAAGTTACAAATACCAATGACTTTAGTCGGGCTATCCTCTACTATCAGCTTCTTATCTTGTTGCAGCCATGTCAAGAATAAACTCGTTGGGTAGGCTGCGAAAAGTGTTGCAGCTAATGAACTGTTTGAGGCGAGACAAACAATGCAATTACAATTCCGAATAGTGAGCAAGGCTGATACTTACAGTGACAGGCAATAGGAGATCAAGATGATGCATGAGCCAGGTGACCCTGACACATGCGTACGCTAAATATCGGAGCTCTTTTCATCAACAACAACAACAGCCACTAAGAATCTAGTCTAAGTAGAGTGACGTAATACCCAAGCCATCAACTTTAACAACCGAACCTTAGACGATATTTCTGCGATGCATTATGAACAATAGGCTACCAGTTCAGCAACACATGTTTCGAAACCATTACGGTGGAAATAGCAGTTATTGGCACAGATAAACGAGTGAAAAATTACCAGTGATTCCAGAAAAACTCATCCTAACCGGAGTTAGTTGATGTGATGGGTAATGGCTCAAGTATTGGAAGGAGATGAGATGAAATTGTGGTTACAGGTTATGAAAAAAATTGAGTAAAATGAAACTTCAAAAGTGAAAAAATTACCCACGAGCTTTGAAGTATGGCGCCTGTAGAGTGCCAGAGTAGTACCGTTCAGTTGTTGAGTGGCCCAACTCCGTTGGCTTGGAGAACATGTGAAGGTGTAGTTACTGATCAAGATCGGGTGGTTATAGAAGTGATAAGATTTGCTATAAAGCTGCATAGCATGAAGCACGGAGATTGGGAGATATTAATCCGAATGCGCCAAATTAGGATAGTTTATGAACAGAAACAGCATTTTTATGAGACACTGAAGAGCCCAGAGATGCCCGACATTGATCCATAAGGCAACTATGGTTTGAGATCTGGTCGCTTTTTTGTTTTGGGACACTAAGCGAGAGACGGTCCAGTAGCATTCAAGTGAAACTGGTGCCAATGTTGCAGCCATTTCACAACTGAAAGTTGGTGGGCAGGCTGCAAGCGGTGAATGCAAGTGTAGATTTACAGGCGGTTAGGGATCGGGAAAGTGATCGGGATCACGGATCAAGATTGACGTGACAGCGCCGTTGGCTCCATTGGTGGTGGTGATGTCACAGTACTGACTACCAGAAACAGCTTAATTAGCCACAGAAACGTCCATACCGTTCACCGCGATAGCGAGACAGTGCTATCAACAAGGGGGTATCCATGCCCTCTTTGGCCCGATGTGACCCCCCTCTATTTACGCTCCGTTCATTCGCCTAAACCTACAACGACCAGATTTCACCAATCTTGACCCAACCTGCACTCTGGTACCAGTGGTGGTGGAGGGAGCCTGGGCCAGCGGGTTGGTGCAGGAACCACCACCCCACCAAAGTTTACCACGAGATGTCTCGCAAACGTGGAAAACGCCAATCGGTGAATTTACTTATCAGTAATCTATTAATAAATAATAACACAACACAACCGATATCCAATCACGAAGATGTGGGCCTAGCAGCAGTTCGAGTTGGGAGAGAGAAGCTACGCTGGTGCCAGCGACGTGGATGTCAGCTGTAAAAGAGAGTGTGTTTACTGTTGTAGTGGCTGTCAGTGCTCACCACCTGGTTGCGAGAGGTCTGTAGGGAGAAAGGTGTCACCGTTAGCGGGGGCAGTGTTCCCATGTCAGTAGCAGTACCACTCCTGGCATCACAACAACACGTCGTTTGCAGGTTATGCAAAATGTGCGACACTGGCCACCACAGACCCACAAATCCACAGATCAATTTACAGTAATAATAACCAGGTCTGTCGGAACACGATGGTTAGAGATACGAAGGCGCTAGTACCAATAGTGGCTATATATCCTGGGAGGTTGTAAGGAGAAGGCGCTTTGTGCCGAAGGAACCCGGTAGCACCTTCAGTACACTATGATGGACTATGAATGGAGCAGGTGGTACATAGCACACTTTTTAATGCTGTTGTGGGTTGTACGCGTTTTACAGGTTAGCTAAAAAATTTGATTGTTGTTCACTTTTCTTTCTGGTACCTGAAAACTAATCTTTTTATCAGCGATTCTTTATAAGATCTATTGGTCTAGTTTATGGGCATTCTCCTGATCTACCTTATTACTCAAGCCATCTACTTACTCAAGAGAAAATACTCCCAAGCATCCTCAGTCACCATGGAAAAGTCAAACGCCTTTAGTTCCATCGCCAACTCGGCACCTATTTCCATCTTTTCGTACTGTGCTTCATCTATTTTGATGACCGTCACCAACAAGTACGTTTTATCAGGATTCTCCTTCAACTTGAACTTCTTCTTGTTGGCGGTTCAGTCCATCGTTTGTATCGTTACTATTGGTACCTTGAAGGCTGCCAATATCATCACTTACAGAGAATTCAATAAGGATGAAGCCAAAAAATGGTCTCCAATTGCCTTCTTGTTGGTGGCTATGATCTACACCTCTTCCAAGGCTTTACAATACTTGAGTATTCCTGTTTATACCATTTTCAAGAACTTGACCATTATCTTGATTGCTTATGGTGAAGTCTTGTGGTTTGGTGGTAAGGTCACCTCCATGGCTTTAGGTTCTTTCCTTTTAATGGTTTTGTCTTCTGTCATTGCTTGTTACGGTGACTCTAGTGCTGCCCAGACTCCAGACGATTCTGTATCCTTATACTTGGGTTACTTCTGGATGTTTACCAACTGTTTTGCATCTGCTGCTTTTGTTTTAATCATGAGAAAGAGAATTAAGTTGACCAACTTCAAGGATTTCGACACCATGTACTACAACAACTTGTTATCTATTCCAATTTTGTTGGTTTCTTCTATTATCTTTGAAGACTGGTCTGCTGTCAATATTGCTCGTAACTTCCCAGAATCCAACAGAACTGCCACCATTTTAGCCATGGTTTTATCCGGTGCTTCTTCTGTTGCCATTTCCTACTGTTCTGCTTGGTGTGTTAGAGTCACTTCTTCCACCACCTATTCCATGGTTGGTGCTTTGAACAAGTTACCTATTGCTCTTTCCGGTTTGATCTTCTTTGATGCTGCCGTTAACTTCTGGTCCGTTTCCTCCATTTTCGTTGGTTTCGTTGCTGGTTTGGTTTACGCTGTCGCCAAGCAAAAGCAACAAAAGGAACAACAAGCTCCAACTTTACCAGTCTCCAAGTAAACAAACAATTAAACGAATACGAAAAGAGAAAGAAAGAAGAAAAAAAAAAGGAAAAAGAAAAGAAAAAGAAAAGAAAGAATCCAATTGATATCTTGATATCTAGTAGTCTTTTTTTTCCATTTGTATCTTGATTCTTTTTTTTTCTTTTGATATTTTATTTTTTGATTATCATTTTGTTAGTAATAGAAACTTTAGAAGACTACAGATTGTCAATGACTAATTGATGGTTTTGCCTTCCCCTCGCTCAAACGAAATAGACATCAAGTGATTTGATTATCGACTTTGTGTGCTAAACATTGTATACCTACCGAATAATAAATATTGATTTGAAAGATGAAAGAAGTAGTGATAGAGTTTTAGTATTGGTTTTGCATATTATGTAAGACATTAGTAAGTTTCAGTATCCATACATCCATCACTATATCCAATATGGCATGAATGGCTCTTATTGGCTAGATTTTTGACTTAGTTCTTTGAAATTGCTGGTTATATAATAGTTTATCTTTGTATTTTGATATGTTTTTCAACATGAATATTCAAAAAAAATTTTCCAAAGCCTATTTGTACTTGAAATATACATCTTTTACATAAATGTCTCCCCTCTCCTAAATGGACAAACTAATGGATAATGACTCGATTAAGGGACTGGAATCGTATTCAAAGACCAGTTTTCAAGATGATAGGTGCCAATGTTGGTGAAAAATCAGCATCTGGTAATTATACTGTTGATAACAATACCAATTGATGGATCCAAGACCCTTCAACATCCCCACCTTTTACACTACTCTGTACAACTAAACATAATGTATTGCTTCCCTATACATATATAAGTAGTATCTGGATGTCGTATGATGTAGTCTAAGCATACCAATACAATAAATAGCACAATAACCTGTTATGTACCAAGGTGGACCCAAGCATTCCAGCCTTATAAGTCGGATTAAACGGGACAGCCACTCCCGGCCTATACCACCACCCCAACTTTGCTGTTGACAGTCCAATAATATATTGGCCTGCTTGGTAGTGTGAATACCAATAACATACAATATAGTTACAGTCTTTTTTATTATACTTCATACCTCGAGTCGGATATATTCGTACCCTCGGAAATAAATGATTCATACCAGTGACCGAATATATTCATAATACCACTTCTATC
>JAJMGC010000055.1:0-68626 GCA_030574995.1 Suhomyces maxii
ATTAGATCAAATCGATTCCCAAGACCATCCACATACTCATTTTTAAACTTCTTGGCCTTAATATCCATTATGCTTATATACATATATTTATACTGATCACATAGATTAAGGCAGGAATTCCGGACTGATCACATAGATTGAGGCAGGAATTCCGGTCACAATCTACTAATTTCTGGTGGTGTTTTACCACTCAAATGGATGAGCTTCAAACAAAATAGATGAAATTAAGTATCTAAGTAAAACCAAATTCCATCGTACTGGCAGTCGAAGTAGTTACCATAAGTTATTCGTCTATAGTAGGTTTGAAATAATAAACTATATAGTATGAACAATTCCGGTCACTGTTATGAATCATTTATTTCCGAGGGTATGAATATATCCGACTCGAGGTATGAAGTATAATAAAAAAGACTGTATTGATTCAAAAAACAGGTTGAAGTAGTTTGGTCTCAATTTGCATTTGTTTTAATATACTTGATTTTAGTGTTTTCGAAATCCGATCGATATTTACTAAGTTAGGAGGAGTAAGTAGATGAATCTAATAATTGCTACAAACTCTACACAATCGCACTGGTGAAGTATACCGTTGTCTTGAAAATTGTATCCAGTTTGTCTTATGTTCCTATTTATTTAGGGCTGTTCATTTTGGTATGTTCAGCTAAAAATGGATATCATTAATATAAGTAAATGAATAAACTTTATATGGAATTCATGGTGAGGATAATAAGGATTTAGCACTGGATAGGTTGATGCCAAAGAATTCTGGTTAACTTGATGCCTATAACTTTTTTTTTTGTTTTTAAATGTGTATTAGAATCTAAGTAGAAAATATGTACTATGTATTTGGTGGATGAACAAGCTCATTCGTTTTAGGTGAACTTTTGGCCCATATGATTAATATTTCTTAAAAAGTCTATACCAGGATTTGTATTTGCTGCACAATTCCAAATATTCATTGGTCTACAATCCTAGCTGAAGAACATCATTGATTTCATCACTACCGCATTCTATTAAAATTCTTGTATTGCATTCATACTTATTAGCGAGTTCATGGAACTATACAATAGAACCACTTACAACTTTTGCATAGCAGCGACATCAGTAGATTGGACATGGTCTTCATCTTCTTCAATAGCAGCTTGCAAATCGTCAAGAGAAACAGTGTCTTCAACAACCAAGTTAATTTGCAACTTCTTGATACCGAAACCAACTGGAATCCATTGAGCAGCACCCCAGGTCAAACCTTCTCTTTCAATGCTCTTAACGTTGGCCAACATTTGTTCCAAGTCAGTTTCATCATCCCATGGCTTAACATCCAAGGTGACAATAGACTTAGCAGCGGCCTTTGGACCCTTAGCAGCCTTCTTGGCAGCGTATTCAGCCAATCTTTGTTCCTTGATCTTTTCGGCTTCTTCATCGACTTCATCGTCAGAACCGAACAAATCGACATCATCGTCATCTTCTTCTTCGGCTGGTGCAGCAGAAGCAGCAGGGGCCTTACCAGCTGGCAAGTCAGCAAATTCTTCAGTGAATGAAGCAATGTGGTTGAACCATCTGGCAAATTGTGGAAATTCCTTTTGGAAAGCCTTGTAGACTTGAACGTCAGCTTGAGTGGCGGCGGTTCTAAATGTTAGTATATTATCATCATATATCAATTGGCAATTGATTGAAAGATCAGGTAATTTATTTAAATCTTCTTTGTCACTCATACGGTGGGTCTTGAATCCACCTCATAAACACGGACCAAAGATTATGATCATCATTCCAATTCGAGACTCAACGCCCAAAGAAATTAACTTACCCGTCAATGTAAGACTTGTCAGCCAAGAATTCGTTTAAAGACTTGATGGTATCAACCTTGGAGAAATCTGAGAAAGACATTGTATAGTAGTTGTTAGATATTTAGTGTTAACTGAGATGAAAACTTTTTAGATTTGTGCCGAAAATTTTTCTAGTAACCGTGTGCAACGTGATCTGCTTTTTTTTTAATTAGGGCTGGATCGTACTCATAATTACTTAGAGCGGTACAGATTTCATTACATGGGGCGGGTAACTTGGTTGCAATAACATTAGGACTACCTTAATTCATATGTACTATTGTTTCTAAATATCAAACTTCCAATATTTACTTTCAAAACTTGCATAGCATCTGAATTCATTACTCAAACCGTTTTGATGTTCTGGGTAGAAGTCAGTTAATGATGTTTCTGGATAATTCTTCTTTACTACGTCTCTCATTCTTTCGCCAGTAGAGGTTATGATCTTGAACTTATCATCTCCAGAGGAGGTCTTGCCTGATTTATCTTTTACAAGCAAATTTCTGGCAGCAACTGCTGACTTTGACTGACAAACCTCTTCCAAAAATGGTGGATCAATTAACAAACGATGACATTTGTTTCTAAGATTCTTTGGAATACTTTCCGGATTATTGTAATCATAGAAAGCGAAGTGTTCTTTTCCGGCCATTAATTCGAAACGCTTATCAAACTCTAATAAGTAGATATGTTTAGTTGGAATATCTTTAGGTGAAAATGATTTAATCGCAGCATAAACCGATGGTGCACTAGCTATGACTATTGTAGTATCTACATCGGCTCCTTCCAACAAAGCTCTTCCTAATATCTCAGCGGTAGAATCAGCATACCAAAATTGTGAAAGTTGCCAATCCTCTTGAAAGTGATCAATTGATATGTTCTTTTGCTGATCAAATTCCTCTTCGGATGATTTGTACAATTCTTCAAACTTTTTGATTCTTTCGGATTCCTCATTTCTGAACTCTTGAAGGGCTGCTAATGCATGGCTAGATAAGATTAATTCGTCATCGGACTCCATGTCTATTTCTATGGTTGATGGTGATGAGCTTAATTCGCTTTCACTAAGAAGAATTCAAATCGTATCGCATTTAGCGACAATGTCGTGCTAATGATCAAAAGTTAAGATGGGGATCTAAACAAAGCACCATATAGCACTATGCTGTTCTCCTGTCCTCCATCGGAGCTAGTATCCTATAGTTTGGAAATAATTTCCTTCTCTGGTCAATTTGGATTACCATTGATAGATCTATGGTCTAAAATAGCTATCAAATTACAACTGAAACAACTTGATGGATTTCAACAACAAGTCATATGGCAATGGTTGTTTTTCTCCAGTAGTGATGAATCCATACGCTTGTATGTAACTAAGGATAATAAGGCCTTACCAATTGTACCTAATTACAAAGAATTCATAGAAATTCATGGTTCTGAAGAAAAACTACAGGTTCTTCCTACACCTGATACACAATGGAAGTATTTAACTGGATTAGAGGCTTCTAAAAAGTTGAGAGGACAATTGGGTGAGAAACCCTTTCAATTACTTAGTGAAATCGCAAAACATGGACCTAATGGAATTATATCACCAGAATTATGTAAGGCGACTGGGCAGGATCCCCGTTCCCTTCCCTCAAGATTTAAACGATTGACAGAGATGGGGTTGATTGAAAGAAAAAGTATCTATCATGAAAAAACTAGACAGCACACAAATTTGTGTATACACTCAAAATTTAGTGATGAAAAGACTCTGCTTAAATCTGAAGAATTCCAAAGTGCAAGAAGTGCATATATGTTGAGACAATTGATTGTTCAGTCCGTCAGAAACGCACCAAATAACTTGAGAGGATTTAATGATCTTAAAAGAGAATTGAAGTTGAACCAAACTAAGTCAGCGGGTAAATTTTTTGGTGCTATCGTGGAAGCATTGCACAAGAGTGGATACGTTGAAAAACTAATGGTGAGAGGAGTTGAAGATGAAAGGTTGGTATATTCGATAAAGTATTTGAAGGATTTACCGAAGTACCTAATTAATAATTCTGATTATGTTGAACTTTTCAATTCTTTTGATAGCGCAATTGAAAATGATTCTAATGAAGACAAAGAGGATGAAAATGAAAGGTTTCCTTTATTCAACAATTTTTATCCTATTTCCAATCAAATTTATCAACAAATCTCATCGTCCAAAAATTCTGGGACTACATCAAAGTCCCTTGTACGTAATTTAACTGGACTTTCGGGCTATAGGCCTTGGACAAGAATCCTTGATACCATGACAAGTTACGTGGTGGACGATAAAATACTAATACCACTTAAAGATTGGGAAGACAAGTACAATGATACATGTATAATCAGAGCCTATGATTTTAACGGGAAATTCAAGTTTTATCGGTATTTTTCAAGAGAACAATATACACCTCTCGATACAAAAGGGACTCGTCTGAAAAGGCCAGTTCCTTCCAAAATTCATGAACAGCCGCTCTTGAAGTTGAACTCCTCTTTATTCAAAACTTTGGGTAAAATCCCCAAAGGTGATTTACTCAATTCTAAGAAGAGAGCTAATTCGATTCAACAATCGTCTAACCAAGGTAAAAAACAAAAGTTGGAGGGTAAAGCATCGAGAAAATTGAGGCCACGTATTGAGTTAAAAGATGAAGTAAGTTATATTGTTGAAGAAAGTTCCCAAGCTTACATAGATGTGGCTATACCAAGAGAAGTAGAAATGGCAATTCCTGATTCCAGATCTATCTTGATTGATAACATGAAGCCAATAATGCCAAATATTCTTTCTGAAACCCCAAAAATACGAAAACAAGTCAATAAACCTATAGTCGCATCTTCATTGAAAGGGAAAAAAAGAAGAAATGAGTTGTTGGTGATTGTCAAAGAACTTGGTGGAGTTGCTTATACTTCTGCAACGCTCAGAAGGTTATTAGACCAAAGATTGGGTAACTCAACAGCTACAGACAATAAGACGTTGGCAAGAGATATTTCCATGTTAATTTCCTCAAATGAGTTGGAAGTTCAAAATATTTCTTTTGAAAGAAGTGGTCAACCAATCACTAGAAAGCTTTTGATTTTGACTGATGAAAAGTTGAAACCATCTTCTCGAACAATAGAAGAGGTTAGAAAAAAGTGCATGCTGGACCACGGCTCAAAGGCCTCTCAACCTGTCGCAAGAAGAATTATAGATGGAGATTTAACTCTTTATCAGACCACTCTTCCTATAAGGAAAAAGAGCAAAGGAAAGGGACGACTTGATTCTTTAGTTGATGATCCCACCAGTCATGAAAGTTCAAGAAGAAGAAAGAAGAGGGTTACCAAATCAGATAAAGTCGAAGATATTATCAGTGAACAAAAAGTAAAGGAAGAGGCTGATGAAAATAATGCTATTCCCACATTAGTCTCAAAAAAGCATCGCAGAAAGACAAAGCCAGTTAAAAGGTCTGATGAAAGAAAAATTACACGTTCTTCAAGAAGATTCAGGACCACTCACAAATTTGATAAGTCTGATGCAACAACATTGTTCAGAGCAGTTGTCATTTCTAAATCTTTTACTAGAAGTCCTATTGATTTCGAAAAAATTGCAACCCTTTTCGAAGACATGGATGCGAAAACCATTAAACAAAAATGGACTGTCGTTCGGAAACTGGTGGGTGGATTACAGGCAGTGATAAAAGGAATAGAATCGTTTGAACACATAGTTATGAAAGGGATAGAGGACGAGTTAGTATCAGCGGATGATCTTGAGAATGTAAAATTTCCTTTTTTCTTAGATTTATGGAGAGATATGGATAGCTCAACCATCGAAATTTCGGACAAAACTCCTTTGTATTATTCATTAAAAGATGTTGATGAAGAATATTCTGTAGTTGAAAACCACGATATTCAACTGGATCTTTTCGATCAGCTCGAGGATAATTCAATGAGACAAAAAGATGCAATTCTATCTGGTGCTACATTTTTCTTAAACCAAAATTACGGGATTACGCCTCAAGAATATGATAATTTGAGAACAGTTTTGAAAGCAATTTTCTCAACACCTGAAGAAAACTTCAGTGCTGCAAGAGTGAAACACATATTGAATGAATTTGGAGATGAGGCAACACATAGGGCTTCTTCTGGCTTGATCAAAGATAAGGAAATGATATATTATGGATCGGACGATTCTAATAGTCGTTTCGTATTAACTGACAAGGTGCATAATGCACTTGTTCTGAAATTGCCAGTTCGCTTTTTGAAACAAGCCGCAGAATTCAGACAGAATATTGAATCCATATCAGAAACAAAAAAAGGATTGTTGCTATCGCAGAATATATTAAATGGGCAAATAGCTCCCCTTCTTTCCCTAGTATCAAGTGAAAGTGCAATATTATTACACATTGATAAGAGTTATCAATTCGAAGGATATGAATCCAGACTTATTGATAAAGAAAAGCTTGCTTGTGATATTGTTTTGGTCACAGAATCGTCAAGGAGAAATCCCGAGATTAAAGCAGTTCCTGTTCCTACAGGTAAATCTTGTTCTCATATTTGGCTCGACATTAATGGGAATATAAATGAACAAATGTGGATCAAAATAATAAATGCAGTTCTCAATTTTATTCATTTCAGGCCAGGTATTCCTACAAGGGCAATATACTTTAAAATGCAAACAGTTTTGGGGGTAAAAGATTTGACAGCTGTCTTAAAATGGTTGGCCGATAGTGAAACAATTCGTAAGGGAAATTATGATGGCTACTGGACCAATCCAACGTGGTATTCAATATTAGGATACTAAATAACTAAATCCATATAGCAGTTTAATAACCAAGTAAACAAGTTGTATTTTGAACCTTATTGAGTGTAGCTTGGTATTAGTCGTATAGTTGTTGAGTCAGCGATAACTATGTAGTAGAAGAAATCATAGGCTCGAATTTATGAGATAATTATCATGGATCATCTCACATGTTCAAAGAAAGAATCTATTTCCGCATATTAGGATTTATTTAGCATGCTTTGATCTCATTTTCTGTTGTTCTAAACTATTTGGATTTGTGACTTTGATCTACTGTTTTGTATGATGTTTGCGAATAAATTATCCTCTTATTTCAGTCGTTTGGCATGACTTATGTTATTGAGTAAATATCAAACGATAAGTGTTACTTTGACTCAATATTTTAAAAAATTGTCTTTCTTTACGAAAATAAAAAAATGTGGAAACTTTCAATCACGAATATTTGTTATCAAGATTATCAAGCCTGAAATGAATATTCAAACTGTCCAAACTACTCAATCAAATAAATCATTATCAAATTCTAATTGCCTTGTCTATACAAGGTTAGTGGTTGATAATTTAAAGATTACATAAGCGGACCATCTCATCATCATAATTCAGAAAATTATTTCCATCTGATAAGGAATTAATCATCATAATGGGATTAGGAGAAACAAAGGTGAAGCAGAGGTTCGGTTTAGATCCCAGAAATACGAACTGGTCCAATAACAAGGAAAGGTTCGGGCACCAATATCTCGAAAAGATGGGGTGGGAGCCTGGAACCGGTTTAGGGCTAGTTCAACATGCTACTACAACTCACGTAAAAGTTACCATCAAAGAGGATAATGCCGGTCTCGGAGCAAGACTTGCAAAGAAGCAAAAGAGAGATGACATTGACGGCAGTGATTGTGCTGGTTTAGATGTCTTTCAAAGAATTTTGGGTAGATTAAACGGAAAAGAAGATAAAATAAACGATGAGCTTGAGAGACAACGTACTGAAAAAATATTGAATGGTAAATGGGGGATGCATTTCATCAAAGGTGAAACATTAAAAAGTTCTTGGGATCAAGAAGCAAAAATCTTCATCAAGGACAAAAAGAAAGAAAAGTCCAAGAAGCGGAAGGCAGATGACTTGGATTCTTCAAATGAAAAACAGAAAAAACGTAAAAATAACACTCATGATCCAACTGTATTAGAAGCTGGTGATAAGAGACCAAAGAAGGAAAAAAAGAATAAGAAAGATAGGAAGGAAAAGAAAGTAAAGAAGGGGAATGATAAGGATAACAATGAGGAGAAGAGCAAAAAAGATAAGAAAGATAAGAAGCATAAAAAAGACAAGAAAGAAAAGAAAGAAAAGAAAGAAAACGATGAGACTAACGAGACTAAAGAGCAGTTAAGTGGTATCGTTGGTAATAGACCGATAGCAACTAGGTTGTCAGTTAGATCTAAATGGATCAAACAAAAGAGAGCCTCTGTCATGGACTCCAAGGCGCTTAATGAAATTTTTATGATAACCAATTGAAATTTTTGCATATTGCTCATTTATAGTTTAGAAGATTCATGTTAATGAACAACCATTCATACAATTCATTACTAGAAGTATATTTTACATAATTAAAACAGATTATTTTATAAGATTGAACTAAATGAAAGATCATTTATTTATATTAACACTACTTATAACTTCAAGCTTGATTACTCAAACAAGATAAATGAAACACCACCAGCAAAAGCGGTGACAATACCAGCAATGGCTAATAACTCAATTTTGGAAACATGTTTTTGAGATAAGTGACCGTCAGAACTCTTGGATGATTGTGAGCCTGATGAACTACTACTTGAGCTGCTAGAATCAGAGCTAGATCCCGAACCAGAAGAACCTGAGTTTCTTCCTCTTGATCCACCACTGGTTGCTTTAGACATTTTAGTTGAACAAGACTTATCAGTTTTAGCACCCTTGTTTATGGAAGCAGAGCCACTGAAGTCACAAGCCGATTTGTTTTTGTCATTCTTTTTGTAGTATTCATTCAAAACGTAAGATAACTTGTCTTCGTCTGAACAGTAAGAAACACCACCATAGGTACCCTTCTTTGCATCAGCTGTAATATCAGAACAATCCATCTTGGCACAGATGTAACCAAATAAGTCACCGTAATTCTTAGGCTTAACATCCTTAGCGAGAACACATTCCAAAGAGCTAGCAACACAATCACAAACATCCTTGTCAGGAGTTGGAGGAAGCTTAGAAGAAGCCTTCCACGTGTTAGCAGAAGCAGGACATGAGAGAGTATTAGAAGCAGATTCGGAAGCTTGAGAAGCTTTAGCATACGATGGGGAAATCTTATTGATTTCAGAAGAGTAGTATTTGAAATCTTGCTTAGTTGAAACTGTGTCGCCCTTGACAGAGACCAAACCATACTTGTTTTCTTCTTCAAAATACATGTAAACGATACCTCCAGACCAAACATCGGTCATCTTATCACTGAATAAAGTTCCAACTTCAGTGAACTTTCTTGGTGGATCAGCATTACAACCATATTCAGAAAAGAAGACAGGGATAGTCAAGTTTTTATACTGTTCAGTTCTAGCTTTGTAACCGGATGATTGGAAGTTAGCATCTCCACACCATTCGTACATGTTAATACCGAAGAAATCAGCTCTTTCGTCTTCATCGCCACAAGAGAAATAATCAGCAATAGCAACTCTGGTATCTTCGTCATCATTAGAAGAATAACCAACAGGAATATTTCTGTATTTTTTGTCTTTGATGTATGCCTTAGTATCTCTAATAGCAGCTTTAACGAAAGCTGATGCGTCAGTGTTAGATTTGTTGTTAGTGACTTCATTACCGGCGAAAAATCCTAAAACGTTAGAGTAGTTCAGGAATTTATCAACAATATCGGTATACCTCTTGTACAAGTCCAAGTTCCATGATGGTTCATTTCTGTTAATAGATTCAGATGGTTGGGATAAATCAGCAATAACATAAATACCAGCATCAGATAAGGCCAGCATACATTCATCATGATCCAAACTAGCATTGAGAGCATAAACTCTCAAGACATTGGTGTTTAAATCTTGAAAATATTTAATGTCTCTTTTACAAGACTTTGAATCAGCAATTGGATCGTGGAAAGTTTTGGAACTTTCATTGGCAGTATTCTGTTGATAGGCAATACCTCTCATCAAAAACTGGGATCCATTATTGGAGAAGAAGAACTTGTTTCCAATAACTTCAACTTCTGGAGTATTGCTAGCAGCAATAGTTAACTTAGCTGCTAAACATAAGGCAGAAACAATAAATGATACCAAATTAACCATGATAACGAATGTAAAGCTTATAGATATAAAATCTGGTGAAAACTGGTCGAAATACCACAATTATTTATATCGTGCAACACGAAATATATGACACGAACACGCTCAGTCCTTTCAGATAGTAACCCTGGCGTCACAACTCAAACAGTAAACAGATTAAGGCGGTGAATACTTTAATTTCATTAATTGTTTTTGTAATCCAAGCTCATAATTGCCTTATAACTTCTGTGGTTGTAGGAGTACAAATTTTGACCACTGGCAAAACTATCGTCCAAATTGGGAAATTTGTGCAACCACTTTCACACGAAGCTAAAAACTTACATGCAGGTCCGTGGCGGAGCTGTGATGTAAGGGGTACAATGTCAACCACTATAGAGTTAGTTTTGCACCACTGTAATATCCTATTAAGACAAAATTCATGGACTTCACGTATGTAATACAATGTTATTCCGAAAGTCTATCTTGGTGTCAATTGGATTATATAATTATGAAGCAATTTTTCTTGGGTAGAGAAGGAAAGAAGTTTAATGGTTAGGATACTATTCAACTCTTGAGGTACACGTACAACGAAAACCACCTGACCGAGTACCTTATTCTTGAGCTAATGTTGCTGGTGTACTGTATAATACGTACTAGCACAGCCTGAATTGACACGAAGAGGTCCTCTCTGCCTTTCGTCATGGACTGTAGATTATGTTTTACTATTTTTGGTAGATGGTTTTGGACTCCAGTCTAGCCTATTACTCTTATATTCAGTCTTGTTTCTTTTTGGATCAGGTTTGCATATTACCTTATGCGAGCGCCTAGTTCTTTTTTGGCAAATACCAAAATGTCTTCCGGGTAACATTTCTGCAACTGGATTGGATTTGTGTTTGACAAGAGCATTCCACAAGTTTCATTTGTCTGCGAAAACAAGAGACTACAACCCAGCAAAATGAAACCTCAAAAACTAGTTGCATTTATTATATTAAATTCACTCACACTTTCTCTTGCAAAGACTGATTCAGAAAGATCAGGAGAATATGGCACTTATATGAACCCAAATCGAAGACCGTATCAACAGTGTGATGTTCAGGATCTATTAAAATTGTCAAATTGTTGCAATGATGTTCTCTATCATCTTGATAAATGCAAAGCAGATGATTTAGCCTGCGAATGTTGTGCTTTGCAAAGTATCGAACAGGATTGTTATGGCTTATGTCCAGGAAACCCTTCTGCCAACTTCTTGAGTGTTCTCTTGAATGATTGTATTGCGCTTAATGAAGTCAATGCTTGTTCTTTGCCTTTCAGAAAGCAAGATACAGAGTTGTTACAAGATGTAGAAAACGAAAGTGTGGGGACTAGTGCTAAAGAAGAGAATACCATCTCTAATCTAATTAGTATGAATCTGGAAAACAGGGATTATGAGCATATGACCAATTCATCACAAAATCAAATTGGATCAATTGCTGATACGCTACAGGGATCTACCAAATCTAAAACTCTTAATAACCTGAAGAATTCTTTTTTAAATTCAACAGGCATTTTACGTAAGTTGTTCTCCTGCTTCGGAAATCTAATAATACTAACCTTTAAGAGAAAAACAATTCTTACAGGACTTGCACAAGTATATCCCGATTCTTAACATTAAGTCTTTTATTTACTATATATTTCTTTAATTAATCATTTGCATGAAATAAAATTAATGGAGTACTAAAGATTTGCTTCTTTGGCCCATTCCGCAGATAGTTTAAGTCCAGTTTCAAGATCAATGGCAGGCTTATATCCAAGTAGATTTTTTGCTTTAGAAATGTCATAATATCTATTACCGCATGCAACCTTCACTCTAAATACTGTTAAACCTGGGGCCTTTCCTGATATCTTTGAAGCAGTTTCACTAAGATAACCTAACACAATTCCTAAACTTTTATTGAGTACAATGTATTTTTTGTCAATTATTCCGTAAGACTTCCAAAGAGCTCTTGCGAAGGACCAAAAATATATTGGGCTGTCGTTGGTGATAATGAACGTTTCACCTCCTATGTTAGAAGCTCCTTCTGGATTCAAAGCTTTCTTTGCTGCTAAAACATGAGCGTCGGCTACATTACCTGCAAATGTATAGTCAAAAAGGTTGTTGTTGTCTCCCAATTGAAATCTTGATTGACCTAACTTGGCAGCAGTTATAAAGCCAGGAATAGCTTGACGATCTCCAGGACCGAAGATTCCCGAAGGTCTAATACTCACAGTAGTTAAACCATCAGGGTCATTACTGTCCATGACATACTTTTCAGCAATCGCCTTTGTCTCATTATATATGTCAACGTGGGGATTTGCGTAAGGCCAAGTTTCATTTGCATTTTTGATGTCCACACCGTTAAAAATCACACTTGCGGAGGAAGTGAAGACTAAAGCTTTAACTTTAAGTTTTTTACTCACAGTAACGATATTTTGAGTTCCTTGAACATTGACCTTTTCCAAAACTTCAGGTTTAGTGAAATCTGGAATAGGAGACGCTGAATGAACCACAACATCACATTCGGACTCTATAATTGCCCTTGAAACATCTTCTGGTGAGGTCAAATCTCCAATGAAAACTTCGACTTCTTCAGCTGGAAAGGTAAAGTAGGATGCCCTTTCTTTTGGGAGAGGACGAATGTCAAAGACATTAATTTTTAAACCAGGAACATTCTTATAAAATTGTTCGATGAGATGATGACCGAGGAAACCAGCACCACCAATCAAAAGAACGGACTTTAAATTCTCACTCATTTCAATAGAATTTAGTTTGTTCGAAATAGGGACTATAGATCCAAAACTACTTTTGTTGATGGTTGAACAGTTATTTTGTAGATGTCGCAAATCAAAATTACTCACGTGATAAGAAAGCTACTCATATACTTGTACAATCATTTATGTAGAGAGAATGTAGACAATTTGAAATAGCTGAAACAAATTACTAATGTTGCTGATTTAGAATGAAGTACTTATTTATTATATATTTTCAAAATGTAATTCATCTTCATCGGAGTCCAGTTCTTGCAAATCATTTCTACTAATTTCCAGATTAGGAAAGTCAGTAACTGAACCCATAGCATTTTCTAATTCGGCTTCTAGATCATCATCCGAAGAGTAATTTTCATGATTTGTGTCTTGCATCACTGAACCAGGAGTTTTGGTTGGGGCTTTACCAGCCATTGTTGGTTTCTTTTGGGCCACTTTGGTAGATAGATCCTTATCATCTTCAACACGTAATGCTACCTCCGGAACATTATTTTTATCAGTTGTAGAGTCACCAAAGTCAAACTCTGGAAAGGCTTCTTCTATATCCTCATCCAGCGAGTCATCCATTCGATTGAAATTAAATCCAAAATCATTACGTGTTAACTCTTCATCTCTAGCCTTTTCTCTCTTCGATTTTTCTTGAAGTATTTCTTCGATTTTCCTCTTTCTAGTTAATTCTGCCTGTCGTACTGATTTTATAACATTTTTAAATTCGTTATGTAAAACATCTTCGAAATAAGATTCTACTTCAGGGGTCACTTTAAGGTCTGCATATGGAGAGTAGTACTTCTCAGCCTTGATGAAGATATTGCTCTCTCTAAGACGAATTTTTTCATTAATTGCATCCTCCCTTTGTTTCAAGATTTTTTTTCTTTTATTTACGTACTCAATAAAATCAAACTTTTGAATACTTTCATCCGGTTTGGAGTCAAAGGTTTGATCATTTTCATTAACGATATTTTGGTCATTCAACTTGTTGTTAGCTCCATGTTCCGGATTTTCATCCCCTTTCTTTTCTGCCTGGTTGGAATCCAACAGATCCACCTCCTCAAGAGGACTACTGGCTTCAAACTTACTCATAATACTTTCTCCACTATCAGATACATCCTCCAATTCCTTTTCTAAACCGCTTCTCCATTGTCTTTCGTCGTCTTCAATTAAGTCGTAAAGTGATTTTTCTGTTAATCTCGACTCTTCTACCAATTTCAACCTTAAGGCTTTCAAATCTGTTATTGTATTCATATATTTTGGCGTATTTTGGTAGGTATAATCAGGAGGTAAGTCAGGTAAAAATGATGGGATGTAAATAGGTCTTTCTGATTGTTTAGGGACAAGCTCTGCAATTTCGTAATGCTCATTAGTGAAAAAAGGAAGTGACGCATCTGATTCATTTGTTGCAGGATCTTCTGAATTATTGATTAAGTATGCTGTATCCGATATTTTCTGTATTTCTGAGTTAAGTTTAGGGTCGCCGTTGTTCTGGACTAGTTCGTCATACAAATCCCAAATATTAATACCTTGGAGTCTAAATGATACTTCTGTGTCCGCTAATGAAGGATGTCTCCTCCTTTGTAATTCCGTAAAGCTTCGTAAACTGACTATTATTTTGTTGAAGTATGCAACTGCGAGGTCTGTAGTTTGATCAATATATTCTTGAGATGCACTAAGTCGTTTCGACTCTAGAATAACTGTAATTACCTTGCTAAGTTCAAAGTCGATTGCATTAGAATTGATAGTGACAGTTTTAACATCTGTGTTATCTTTCCATTCGTAATACAGTGAAACATCTTCTCCATTGCCAAGAGACGAAGTTTGTCCACTCAGTTCAGAGAATATCTGTTTTTTTGAAGATTCAATTGGATGAATGGATTCAATCTTTCCTATATCTTCCATTGCTTCTTCTATGTCCACTGCTTTTATGTCTATTTCATGATTGTTGTTATCTGGTGACTTTTGAGTTGTGTGTTCTGGTGTTGTTTCTGAATTTATCTTTATCGTTGTTTCGGTATGAAACTTTAGCGAATCCAGTGACTCAGACGAGCGAATATCACCCAGTGCCTTTGGTGAAGGGTTGATTGGCTCAGTTGCCATTAGTCTCTTTCTCTTTGCTAAGGAACAAATTGAATGTCACATTTGAAATAGTGATTACGTTACACAAAACAAAATATCAAATCTCAATACAATATAGAACTAGACAAATATGATGTATATATACAGATGTTCATATACAAAACTAAATTATGTAGAAAAATAACAAGCATAATCAGGAACGCATGTCAATACCTTTAGTAATACCCACAAGGGAATTAGTATAAGATTAGATAATATGCTCCAAAACTCACATTATAATTTTGAGAGTAACAAGCGAGCAATTGGTATGTTTAATTACCACCAAGTAAATATTCAATAGCACCTTGTACACTACCACCAGTTCTTCTCAATGCTTCAACGTTTCTGTCGAAATCAAAAAATCCCATATCGTTAAGTTGTCTTAATTGGGACTCGTACCTTTCTTCGGGTGGTCTGTTGTCAGCTGGAGGAGGAGCACTGCCAGCACCTCCAGGTCCAAAGAGAGAAAATGGGTCCATTGGAGGAACACCATTAGGAAATAATGTTGCGAATGGGTTACCTGGTGCATTTTGGGGATTCTGGGTGTTTTGGCTCTCAGAACCTTCAGCATTTGCGCCTTCCTGAGTTGGGTTGGATCCGGGTGCTGGAAAGGCTGGAGGAGCACCACCTGGCATACCACCCATACCACGGCCCATTTCCATCATGCTTCTCATCATTTCTGGATTTGACAAAATTTGTCTGAAATACGGACTTTGAAGCATTTCTCTAACTTGAGGGCCCATAGCTCTCAATTGCGGGTTTTGATTGATAACAAAATCAAGCATTTGAGGATTTGAAAGCATTTGGTTCATACTCTCAGTAAAGGCTGGATTATTCATCATCAGGGATAATTGGTCAGAATCAGGCATTCCATTCATTCCACCGTCCGGGCCAAACATGGAAGCAGAAGGGAGCTGAGTGTATCCAGCATAACGAGCTCCAGTTAAGTCTGATAATGGATTGAAAGAGCCTGTTCCAGCAGCAATATTGGATGGAATTGCATTGGCATTTGAAGAGGTGGAGTTTTCAGTACCAGAGCTAGAATTACTAGGTTGTGAGCTGGTTGGCTTTGCTCCAGAACTCTTTACTAAATGAATTGTGTGGCCACCTTGTACTTTATAACTTTCTATAGTCTCTCCATCCTTTAACACCTTTCCTGAGTAAATCAATCTTTGTTTAGATGCTTCAATTCCCAGCTTTTCGCTTATGACTTCTTTTAACTCTAAGACTGTCTTGGAAGGTTCGATATCGATCTCATACTTGGAATCTCCTGAGGATTTAATTATAATTGAAATAGACATTGTTGTAGGTTCTTGATTGTTCATGGTGGCGGAACTTGATTTAGTTACAGTCAGATAGTGCGACAGTGCGATAGTGAACGTACAAAGAATGTTCTGGAATAGAAAGTTACATACGTTGAGAAATCGAAAGAGTTTATAAAAGATAAGTAGGGGAGATCATACACTACTATAGATTCTTAGAGATGATGAGAAATACAAGGGAGTCATGTTGAAGAGATCCATTTGATAGCCATGTATAGAATTATGTATTTACAAATATAGTGGGGATTTTACTAAGCAATAAAAGGAGAAACGGGATTGTCTTTTGAAAATGAGAACAATTTAACCCCAAGTGATACTTCCTATGTCTGAAGTCCGGACTATTTAGTATCATGATTAGGTAATTTGGTTCAGGCTGCTTCAGAGTATATTGTAGGTGACACTAGCTAAGTACAATTTAAGTGGCTACATATAAGATAACGATTGATTAATTATTAGAATGAGAAGTAAAGAGGTCTTTGTGGTAACACACAAAGAATGAAATGACATGAATGATGACATAACTGGATTACACCAGAAATGATAATAATTATAAGAGCATCATTGCTAATTAACAACTTATAGAATCCCTGCTCCATTATATGCGCATATGTTCCATACTTATTACATCAAGATGGTACAACAAAGCTAATGCAATGAAACTTCTCCAATCCACGAACTGAGGCTTTAATTATGCAATTTATTGTGTGAATATGGAGGTGGTTAGTTTTTAACCTCCACTCTCCATCCACATTCCAAGCAACTATGACCAACAACCCCATCTTCAAAAGTAGTCTTTCCTTTACTTTGCATGAGTGACCATTCACCTTTAGCTGGGATTTTTTTACAGTTCTTATTGAGGCATCTTGCTG
Organism: Suhomyces maxii; assembly: GCA_030574995.1. Classification (NCBI taxonomy): domain Eukaryota; kingdom Fungi; phylum Ascomycota; class Pichiomycetes; order Serinales; family Debaryomycetaceae; genus Suhomyces; species Suhomyces maxii. Next base: position 16,943 of record JAJMGC010000055.1, read on the forward strand.
AGGTCTTTTTGTATCTTAAACCACAAGAATTACATAGTTGTCCCTCTTTGATTGACCATGAAGGTCTCCAACATGGAGATTGTTCCGATCCACATGAGATACATACCCTAGTAGTATGACTGTGTTGCTTTGGAGGTGATTTTAAAATATCCGATTTAAGCTTCTTGGCAGATTGTGGGGAGATTGGGATGAATTTGTGACTATGAGTAGGGCTTTTAGTTGGTGTCACAACTGCTGGTTGTTGAAGTGCTTCTTCTGTTTGAGTTCTTGGACTCTCTGCATAGGAGTTATAGCGTGATTGAACCTTTGAGGTTGCAGGAGTAAATGCTCCTTGTGGAGGAAGATAATAAGAATTCGAAAGAGGTGGGATTGAATAGTATTCTTGGGGGGTTCTCACAAGTGGCGGCACACTTTGAATTGGCATAGAATTAGTTGAAGGAGGTTCTCTAGCCAAGTGAGAAGCTTCTTGGGTTTGTGCCATTGGGGACGGTGGTTGACGAGCTGGTGCGTTGAATTTATGATTTGGTGTTGGAGATTGAGTACTGTAAGGTTGGTCCAGCTTTTGAGTTTGACCAGGTTTAGACAACTGAATCAATGATTGTGCAAGTTCTAAATATTCCGGATATTTTTCCACATCGTTCAAATATGTCTTGTTTAAGTAAGTGTAACTAGATTCATAAGGAAAGTTGATAGTTCTTTCGGAATGATGAATCTGGTTAATGCTAGGAAGAACAGGAGGCTTGGCAATCTTTGAACTTATCCTACTGTCAAAGCTAGGTTTGTAAGATGGTAAAGGCAAAGGGGAAGGCTTTGCACGGTTGTTCAAATAATTGTACTGATCCAAGTTGAAGTGCTTTGAGCCTCTATTTATTGTATCCAATAACTCATATCTCCAGTTTTCATCATTTGGTTTGTAAGTATCGAAATAATCCAATGAGACAGTTGGAGCAATAGGCTTGAGTCTTATTGTGTCTCTTGTCAAAGTAGAGTTCAAGACTGTTGAAATTCCAGGGAGTTTGATTTTTTCTGGATGCTGTGAAGCAGTTTGTGGTGCTTCATTTTTCTCCAGTTCTTGAGATTTTTGCTTTTGTGGGGTGGTTAATTTCTTGTCTGGCGAAGCGATCGGTGATGAATTTGGTGAGTGCGAAGGAGAAATTGGATTGAAACGTTTGTTTGGAGACAAAGACCTAGATCTGAGTGATCGCGAGTACTTAGTAGCCTTTATCGAAAACGAGTGTGATAAAGGGGAATATGCAGATTCGTAAGGTGGAGATGGTGGAGATGGTGGTGCAGTACGTGAACGCTTCGATTGTGTGTAATTAAAGGACTCATCACGCGAACGCTTTTTATAAACGGCTGCAGCTGCCGCAATAGCCTCGCTATCAGCAAGACCTTTAAACTGGCTCAAAAGTTCATTATACGACCGAGAACGCATATGTCCCGATGTAAACTTTGGCTTGTTCAACATGGCTGGTTGTAATAAGCTCATTAGATCGCAATAACTGTATGGAAGAAAATTGAGTTGGTCCTTAAAAATGCGTTCCTCAGTTTGGATACGAAAGTTCTGAGTGAGATAGATATTTCACAACTTTTAAAAGTGGTAAATATAACAGCCCCTCCGCTCAAGGAATGATAAATGACTATTCCGTTTTATACTTCTAAAGTACTTTAATTGATTGATTGTTAAAAGTTGATGAATTTAGACCCTTTCTCCAAAAATACCCAGTTTTCAAATCATGATCTATCAAACTATTTATAAGAGTAGATCATTTCAACTATTAATCCTGATCCAGCACTTTCATTACCGCTTTAGGACGAGCCAGCCCCGTTCGTCGATCTAAGAAATGTCGCGGAAACCAGCACATCGCAACAATCAGACAAAATTTACATTCGGACATAATAGTTATACACAATACACTCAAGACAATTGAAATCTGCAACAATCAGTATTCTCCGCACATCTTATTGAATTATAATTACAAGTTTGCATCGACTTTCTATCAGTTTTACTGGTATTTTGTTGAAGCATCGTCAAGAAATATGGACTTGTGGGATAGGAAGTGGGAGTTTCATTTTAAGGACGACATTGCGCATGGTGCACTGTAATTCACTTGCGACACTTCGGCGCATGGATGTACAACTGGCGATATTTGCGTGAATTCTTTGTAAGTAGTCCAGTGATTCCCAAATGAAATAGGATGGGATGGTTCCTCTCTTACGATATAATTCTGGGTGAAGTTCAAATCTACTGGCTGTTCCAATTCCGATAAGTGTTGGAACAAGATATCTTTGCGTGCACTAGTAGTCGCATCTCATCTTCTGGAATGAGTAGTTTTGTGGTTCAGCCAGCCATGTTCCACAATACTGTAGTTGAGCTGGCGACAGATAACCACAACATAATGAAATCATGCTACAGGTGGTGTGGATCGCTGGATTGCCGAATTGGTCTCTGCTGGTCATCTTGGTACCTGGATCATGGATCAAGCATGACGAAATCAGGATATTTTATGTCTGATGCGGTATTTGCTAATAATATCTGGAGGCGGCTGGATGCTACGCTTTCACTTGATTAACCCAATTCGGAACAAATATGGATCCAACCAGTAAGTTGTTTCCACCGAACATATGGAACAATCAATCTGTCCTCTTGATAGGTTGAGGACCTGTCAACTGTTTGAGATGTCAACACTTCTGCAATTGAAGCTGCATTCCACTTTATTTAAATACGCCTGAAATCTATCTGAGAGATTGACATGGACTTGATGAAGTTTTCTACATTTGAGTGCTTTTTTAGAAACACTATTAAAAAGTTACCTGTATTTTCTTATCTTCTACTTAAATTACACATCAAAACATCTCAATCCTTGTTTTCTTTTTCCTCAACTTTATGTTCAGCATTATTAGCAGCCATACCACCTCCAATTCCAGCTGCAATATGGCCAACTTGACCAAGTCCTAACTTATCGGCAACTTTGTTACCACCAAGGGAACCAGCTACACCGACTCCGATGTCTTTAATAGTATTAACAGTTTGATCACTTGGCATTTTATATTTGAGTACTTTAAAGATAGTGGTTAAACTGTGTATACTATATATACTAGTAAAGGTTGCTATCGCTATCACGCATATGTTCATGAAATGCGTGAAGCGTTAATGACAGTAATGCAATTTGCACTAGTTTATCCAATCTGGGATAAAATACGCAAGTATGATTCGCTTAGGGTCACGCTAAATGTAAACATCTTCAATGTTTCGCCTTATCTTCTGCTTTATTTTCTGCTTTATTTGCCCCAATGGAACCTGCCACACCGGAAACAATTCCTCCTACTGGTCCCAATCCAGCAGCATTTGCAAGCGAGGAAGCTCCAACACCTCCGGCCACACCAGTAGCGATGTTCTTAGCGTCGTTTAAATGATGATGATCCTTATCTTTTCCCATAGTTATTTATTTTATATTATTATTTGTCCCAATCTCGAGGGGTCAAATAGCGAACTTTATAGTGCCAATTGTAGTTCTACTTGCTGCAACATTGCTATGATTGTATTGATAACCTTGCTTTGAAATTAGATCACATGAATATTATGGTGATTGATTGTGGAGGACACGATAAGAAGTATGGAAGACACAGGGTAGTGGTGAGGTCTAGAAGCTTTGTTTTTGCATTCTAATGCAACTTTACATCATATAATTCCTCTTTTTAAACTGAACAAGCAAGAAACTTCACTTCAAGTAGTCGTCTCCACCTAATAAGTCTATTAAACTTGCAATTGAGAAAATACATTGGATGCAAAATATTATTGGTTTAGTACTCGTGTATTTCATTACGGATAGTATGAATAGTGTTCGGTTGACTATGCTAGTTGACTATGCTACCTAGGCTATTTTACCATTTTACCTAGACCATAAATAGTTTAGGTTTGTCGATATTGCATATAACCATGAAACTTAAAACAGTCTTTTTTACAGTAAATCCAGTTTGAATTTCGCACCTCTCATATCAATTAATAAACCAAAATGTTATGAAAAGATGAGTCGCATTTACATCTTTTGAAAGATATGGAGGCAATTGATGTGTTCACACAGTAAAGAAACTAAAAATGTTTCATAAATAATCAATGTACTAATAAATGTATTAAAAAAATAATAACTAAGATAGTAGTAATAATGTATCCAAATCGATTCCCAAGACCATCCACATACTCATTTTTAAACTTCTTGGCCTTGATATATATATTTCTACTGATCACATTGAGCCAGGAATTCCGGTCACAATCTACTAATTTCCGATGGTGATTTACCACTCAAATGGATAAGATAGTTTCAAACAAAGAAAATGAACCTAATTATCTAAGTAAGACTAAATTCCATCGTACTGGCAGTCGAAGTATTTGCAATGAATTATTTGTTTATAGTAGGTTTGAATTATGAATCATTTATTTCCGAGGGTTCCAATATATCCGACCAGAGGTATGACGTATAACCCTTCATGTCAAAACTAAAGCAGGAGTAATTTTATTGAGAGTTGAACTTAGCATAACTCGGGTTTTTGCTCTTCTTTACTTAAAAAATGTGACGTTCATGATTTTTTTGGTAATTTTGTAGGTTATCAACACTTCCTTAGTGTTTGTAAAATTATATTATTCTTGTGAAAATATTAAAAAAATTATAAAAGTTATCTGAACCAAGTATTTAAAATTTCAATTAATACAACTTTACACGAACTACGCTTCTCATTAAAAAAATGATAGAAGTTTTTTTTCAAAAAAGGAAATACTATCAATTTAAAAATTGAAATATCTAAAAAATTTCCATATAGCCAAATTGCTAATACTTTTTCTGTGAATCACTCAAAGTTTGAATAAAAAATTCCTTTTTGTTGTAGAATATTTCTCTTCTCACTCTTACTTCATACCTAGTCCATATTTTTAATTACAGGTGCACGTACTTCACCAGATTTTCTCCTACACAAGCAAATATCAAAATTTCTTCATCTATCATATAACTAACTAATGTCTGGCATAGATAACAGTACGTTAACAATCCAACCATGGCAGAATCTAACTGCTGATACTAACCAATAGCACAACCAATAGAGCCTTTCCTCAAGGACTTTTTATCAACTTTAGATATTCAATATCAATCCAATTATGCCAATGTTGAAGCATATGCTACTCAGTTCGTGAAACAACTTAAAAGATCAAGTGCAGTGATAGTTAATGGATCTCCTTTGATTCCTACAACTAACAATGATTCAAAGCTTGAGTTCCAAAAGAAATGGTTAGCAGCTCCATTATCACTGCATCAACTCAGTAGTTACGATTGTCATCTTATTCCAGGAACTAGAACCTTCATAATCAACCTTAGTTGTAAGGTTAAGTTTGACGAAAGTGGAAAAAATAGACTTGGTGAAACTGCAGACATGGTCCAAGATCCAACTGCTGCAGGATCCAGAATAACTCCTAGACCTATTTGGAGTTCTTGGTTCGGAGTGAATATTAACTTGGTGGTTGATGAAAGTGTTTTGGCTAACAGTGGTGCCGAAGTGATATCATCTATGGATTACAGAATCACTTACAAGCCAGATAACAGTGTGATCCAATTATAATGACAAAATGAAGGATAAAGAAGTATTACAGAACAAAAAGAAAAGAAAATTGAGTACACTCTTTGCTCATCAACTACACACAATCGGACATGTTAGCTCAACCATTGAACTCCCCTGTTCTTGAAAGTACTCCTGCCAGGAAAAAAACATTCACCGAATGTGGCAAAAATAGCATACTCACTGTATTTTATCATTCACAATATACTCCAGAGTGAGAACGGATCTGTTCATCAGAATACATCCACCTACAAAAAATACTGCCAGTTTCTACAATAAAGGCAAGATAGATATAAATATATTTATTAATTTAATGACGTTATTTTATATAAATTGTAGCGTGCAAATGCATTCATAAAACTTCCCACTTTTGTTCAAGATGCAATTAGTTAGGAATTAAAAAAAAGAATAGTTGGAATCATGGTTCATGTTTCCTGATGTAGTGAGTCAAAAGATCACCCAAAACTACGTCTGAGTAGTCTTCGATCCTTTCAGAGCCATCATATTTGAGTTTATCCAATGCCCATTTAATATTCCAGGTGATAAAGTCGTAAAACACCAAATCCACTAAGGTATCTGCATCAGTAGAGTGATCCAATTGTTGTGATTCAACAACATTTGTAATTGGAAAATTTACCACTGGCTTATGAATGGTGTCATCTCCATCATTACCGAAATCATCATATGTACTGTAACCTTTGCGAAGCTTGGCTCTCAATTTTTGGGTAGAAATTGACCCAAGGACTTTTTGATTAGGAGAGTTTAATTCAAAGCTGCGCTTTGATAAAGCACCGAGCTGATGTGGAGGTAATAGATTGTTTTGATGCTCTGAAATAATATACTTATCAGAATTTAATAAAGGTGCAATTTGAATTGCAACTTCTTTTGGTAATGACATTTTAACCCACTTATTTTCAAAGGGGGATACAATGTACTGACTATCAATGGTGTACAAACCCTTATACAAATCGTACCTGATAGAGCCAGTGTTAATAATTATAATTCTTTCGTCTCTGGCATCTTTAGGAGAGGATGGTTTTAAGGTATGTAAGACCTTAGTTGTCAACAAATTAAAGATATTCTTTTTATGAGTTAAAGGAACATAGTCAACAAAATAATTGGTACGAACTCTTCCAAGAGGAGTACTTAAGTTCAAGTCTTCCCTGGTTTGGGTGATTAATTTGGTGACCTTAGTTCCCTTATTGGTGTTGAAGTTATGAAGTGTTTTCTTAGTATGGAAAAGGAAGGAGTTAAGATTGAAGTCAATGTAGGATCTAGAGAAAATAGACTCAGGCGAAATAGATGTTTCACCATCCCTAGGCTTTGATTTAGGATCAAGACTTAACCATCCAACTGTTTCGCAATAACGTCCACTTTGTAATGCAGTAGATTTATTATCAAAGACAAGAAAGTCTCTGATATGACTGTGACCACCAAAATGTTGAATAACAGTATCAGGATAATATTCTCTTAAAACATTATTCAATTGGAACAATTCGGACCAATTATGAAGAGGAACATGTGCAACTATCACAATCAATTCTACTTTATCCTTATGATCTTGTAAAGTTTGATTAAACCAAGGTTCTTGTATGACTTGAGAAATAGGTTTGACTCTAGTACCCTCATTAAACCTTTTAAAATCAAATAAAAACCCAAAAGATAAAATTCTAGTTTTCTGCTTAGGAGTTTCAAAGTATTTGAATTTATTTCCAAAAGGCACAAATGTATCGTTCTTTAAATATTCCACATTAGAACTTATGTAGTTATCAGGAAAGTGCTCAATAACAGTTTCGTACTCTTGCTGGGAGTTTTCCCAAGTGTACAATTCATGATTACCTATGGTTAATAAATCATAATCTTGCTTGATAAAGATTGGAGTGGATGCAACTCCATTTGGAATAGTAATATCCGAGAGCCCGTTACCATCATGGCGATCTCCACTATCGACGAGAAGTAAGTCCTGACCATTCTTATAAGCTATTTCCCGGAGATGAGTGGTAAATGAAATGAAATCACCCCAATTGGCATTGTACTGCTTCTGGTTGAGATGTCCGGAATACCATCCATGGGTATCAGTGGTGTGGATGAAGTTAATTGCATTCCATTTGATAGGGCGGATAAGACGACTGGTGTGTTTAGGGATATGGCCATTCAAGGCTCTGTTGAAAGTGAAAAAGGATAATATAATCCCAAAGAAGAGGACCGTCAGATAAACAACTGTCCGTGACATGGTATTCAGTATGAACAGCTATTATCAGGCAGTAAGTTTAAGGGGATGTGTGGCTCCGATAGTACTGGTTCCTTATCTTAACACGCGATGGATTGTGCAGGACATAGCTGGTAGTAACAGTACACTATAACTACTATCACTGTATATTACCACTGGCAATGACCTAAGCGAGATGGCTGATCACACAACTTGTGACAAGTCCAGAATAAAGAAGCCATGCTATGGAACATTGGTTTTCAGCTGGTGTCTTATCTTAATTTACGATTTTCCAGCTTTCGCATTCTACAAGGTGTTTTTATAGTACAAAACCTTTTATATTAACAGTATGAGAAGATATCAGGTCTATAAACTTACAAACCGGATTGAGCTCTTCTTCTGTCTCTTTCTTCAGAGATGGATAACTTAATACCCTTACCCTTTGGTAAAGAAACGTATGGCTTACCAGCTTCGGTACCAATAACGAAAACGTTAGATAATCTGGTAACGAAAGTGTTTTCCAAAGAGTCCTTGATGTGAACTAAATCGAAACCACCTTCGTGCTTTTCTCTGTGAGTGATAACACCAACTCTACCCATGTTACGACCACCGGTAACCATAACTAATCTACCAGTGTCGAACTTGATGAAGTCGGTGATCTTACCAGTAGCTAAGTCAATCTTGACAGTGTCGTTAGCTCTGATCAATGGATCTGGGTATCTGAGAGTTCTACCGTCGTGGGTGACAACGTATGGAACACCTCTCTTACCTAATTGAACCTTCTTGACCTTACCTAACTTGTAAGAAGCTTCTTCAGCGGTAATTCTGTGGACAGCGAATCTACCCTTAACATCGTAAACTAATCTGAAGTTTTCGTTGGTAGCTTCTAAGGAGATGACATCCATGAAACCAGCTGGGAAAGTAGAGTCAGTTCTGACCTTTCCGTCAACCTTGACGTGTTCTTGCATCAAGATAGCCTTGACTTCTCTACCGTTCAAAGCATACTTAAGTCTGTTTCTTAAGAAAATGACTAATGGTAAAGATTCTCTCAACTTGTGTGGACCAGCAGATGGTCTTGGAGCGTAGGTACCGGACAATTTGTCCAACATCCAGTGGGATGGAGCGGCTAATCTCTTCAAGTGCTTCTTTGGTCCTCTACCCATTTTGACTTAGGTTCTAGTTGATAGTAAAAGAAATCGTATATATTATCAGAATTTTTTTCACTAGGTGGGTGATGGGATTGTGAGACGACTAGAAACGCGAAAAGGGCACCAGCCCTAAAGATGTCTAAATCACGTGACAGAACATCAAAATCGTCTAACTGTATATTGATACCAATAGATTTGACAAGTGTAGTGTCTTACATATCGTCGCTATTGACTTCTTGTCTACGTCTTATTTTCTTTTTCTGTAATGTGTCTATTATCTTTATTTACCCCATCTAGAGAACCACTTTTTGTTGTCGGTTTTCAATTCGGCAGTCAATTTCTCATCTTCTATCATCAAATTATTCAATTCCTCTTCTAAGTTGGCAAACTTCTCTGTTTCTTGAGCATTTTCCACCAAAAGTTGTTGAATATTATTTTCGATACTAGTTGGTAATGCAGGAGATTTTAATGTAGAACTAACAGAATCTTGAGATGAACCCACTTTAGGAGAATCACTTGTTTTCGATTCAAGTTCTTCTATGTCTATTCTCAATTGTTCGATAGCTTCATTTAATTCTTCATTATCATGGAGAACTTCAGGTAATTTAACCTTAATATCCACCATTTTTTGTACTATATCGATATGATCCCGATTCAAATTAGTATATGTGGTCTCTAATTCTTTGATCTTATGTCTTAATTTGCCATTTTCAATCTTAATCTTTTCAATATCTTCTGTTTTGGCAGTTTCGCTAATGTAAATATTTTCAAACTCATTTTCATATTTAGTCAATTCAACTGGTTCGACATTGATTTCCATTGAATCCATAACCAAATCATCTAATTTATAATAATTAGAAGGACCAGCACTATTGGATATAACAGAATTTCTCTTGGAACCAGGAAGAAGAGAGAATCTCTTGGACGATCTCTTCAATCCACCATTTGCAGAATTGTTAATAGATGCATCTTCTTTGAAATCAATAAATTCTTCATTAATATAGATATTGAACAATTTGTCCTTTAAAAATCCTAATAATTTATCAAACTTCAAAGCTAATAAATTACTTTCATTTTTGACCATCAAATTAACTGCAAATTTAAGAATTGACTCAATACCTTGAGTGATAATAATATCATAAATTCTCAAGACAATATCTAATGGGAATTTATAAGCGAAGAATGTTAAGAACCATTGTGATGCATACATAGATGATTTAATACCTTGCTTTACCAAATGATTGTATAAAACAGGAGAGTAGGTTTCTAATAACCTATCAAATTCATACAAGAATAAATGCAAACCCTTCATTTCTGGACTGAATAAGTCCCTTAATTTATAATCCTTCATCAATGTTACTAGGAGACAGAAACATTCTGCATCACTCATATTCATGATTAAAGGAATAGTAATGAAAATCATACCTTGAGTATATCCGACATCTGGATCAAACAAAGAGTATGCCTTGATCACATTGAACAATTCTTCACCCTTGTTTACTTGTTCAACATTAGTGAAAAAACTAGTTCTGGATAAATCCCTCTTGATTGATTTTTCATGAATGGAGGTTTCACTCTTTAATTGAATATAGAACTCTTCTAATTGAAAGTTCTTAGATTTGGCAACCAATTGCCAGATGATACCCCTGAATTCCTTAGGAATACCAGACATAATCAATTTGTCTAACTTAGATGAATCTTCTCTAATAACAGATTCATAATCATTGACAATTCTGGTCCAGAAATCCCAATCAATTTTGTAATCGAACATATCACTAAATCCACCAACTGTATTTTTAATGTCATTAAATGTCTTTTTGATATTTTCTGTACCTGAGTTAATTGACTCTTTAAGTTTGACATCTTTGGCTTCAAATTTTTTGTTTAATTGATTGAATTTACTTTGCAACAAATAATTTGTACTTGATTTATCATATGTTGAAGAAATTTGGTCTAGATTTTGAATTGCTGATTCATTAGGTTGTAAGATATTTAAATCATGTTGATCCAATCTTAAACAATCTTGAATGGATTTTCTATTAGGTAATGATGGGGTATTAGGACTAGCCGAGCTAGGAGGAGTGACTTCTTCCACAACAGTAGAATTAGCTTTATCTTCAATTATGGCATTAGCATCATCTTCTGCATTCAATGTAGAATCAACCACATCTTCTTCATTACTTGGAGTTACTTTTTCATGAGAGCCTAAAGCCACCTTAACTTGTGTAGCCGGCTTGGTTTCATTTGAAGCATCACTTGGATTGTCCAAGGAAGTCAGTGATCCGTTGTTGTCACTATAATTCGAAGATTCACCATTAATAGAATTTTGATCAGAATTTGACCCCTTCTTCTTCTTATTCTTCTTCTTATTCTTCTTCTTGTTGTTGGTTTGGACAGGAATTTCCGCAAGTGTATCTTGTTGTTCGAAGTGGGCATCCTCAAATTCATCAGCAGAAGACATCTTTGGAATCAGAATCTAAATGTGGTCTTAGGTAGAATTAAGCGCCGAGTTATGTTCCGGTTAGGGGGTCAATTTTTGGCGCTATCAAAAATCAGAAAAGTGGAACACGCTGGCGATTTTCTTCAAAATTGATAAGATTTTCAATTCAAGCTGTAATTGCTATAGATTCAAAGTGTCCTACTTTAACTGAGGTCTGTTAGATTATTGACCATAAAAAACACGCACCTAATCTGTTTTGATTTTGATTCACCCCACATAGTGGATCTGTCACGTGACAAACACTGCAAAGATTCTAGACCTTTGTGACTACAAAAAACTACAATACTAACAAGTTTATACTTAACACCATATTCATTCAAATAAAATAAAAATCATCACTCATACCTATCTAAGGTTATTCTTAATTACAAATGCATCACTTCGGAACAACTTAGATGACCATTGGCTAGACGTTGAAATCGGTTATTTCTAATTTCGCACTAGAATGTACAATCCCATCTAAAAATTCAAACATATAATCATCACCTAGGAACCATTAAAAGTTAGAACCAAAAATTGTAGAAGGTCAAGGTACCAAATGTCTCTTTTAAACCCAATGATAGTCTTCAGAATTGGAATATTCTAATTGTGGTTCAACACCCTGTATCCTGATAATTTCTTCATTTGTCAATGGATCTCTCAACAGATCAGACAATAAATCATCTGCATCTTGAGTTTCACTATAAGAACCTTCAGATGCATTAGAATAGAAGTAAGAGCTTAAAATATCAGTCTCGGCTATCGAAGAAGGAGCTGATGCTATAGGATAAACTTCGGATTTGATTGTGTCATCGATATCACGATATATCACTCCTCCAGTGATATTTTTTTCTCTGCATAAGGATTCCAACTTTACACTATCACAGTTTGGAAAGTAAACTCTAAGCACATTATTCTGAGGAATATACTTGATTGGCAATTCACCCAATTCAAAAATGTTGGAAATGTCTTGTTTGAACTCACGAAGCTTCTTTTCAAAAACCTTCACACTGTAGAGCATTTCATCCAACACTTCTTCTGAAAGGAGAGTTTCATGGGGAATATTAAGGTTGAAAGTTATTGGAAATTCAATGTATGAACCTTCAACGACTTCATTAAATTGTACCTTTTCCTCAGTTGTTGCTGTTGAATCAGTACGGGCCAAAGCTAAAGTCAATCTATGATTATTGGGAGTAAGAGATAAGTTTATTCTGATAGATGAATTCTTTTGTTTGGCAACGAAAGGAGCGAATCTTTTGTTTAGGGAAAGATGTTGCTTTTCTGGAAAGCCATGTAAGTTATCTTTGAGATGATTTAATAAGGGCCTATAAGCAAATCTTAACTTGGCCTGATGAAGCTTCATTCTAAAGGTATTTTGATGAGCTTGAGAGAAATTATGGAACATGAAGCCATTATTTAATCCTTGAAAAATCTTTCTGGCTGTGGCAGGCTTTGACGGATGATAAAACTTTGCAAATAATTTTATCTTAGTGAAGAAATTGGACTTAGATGAATTCATATTGGTGAAATGATTGAAAGTCCATGAGCTTCCAGCACCTCCTCCAGAGGTAAAAGTACCAAAACAACGGATGGCTCTTCTAGCACCCATTACTTGAACAGGGCTGAAGCTGCTGAAGAAGCAGCATCCATGATCAGGAGAAAACCTATTGAAACCTCTTGGACCCCGGTTATTCCTAACTGGAACACGTACAGGAACTGGAGAAGGTGATCTTTGTTGATTATTGGCAAGAGTTTCTGAAAGTTCCTGAAGAGCTCTTTGGATACGTTCAGAAACGTTTCTTGTTCTTAAAGAAATAACATTTCTGATTCTTCCCAAATTAAGCATTATGAATAGATGGTTTCTATGAATTGATATATTGATAGTATCACCAGCCCTTTAGTTATCGGCGGCAATGGTGGCAAATTATTTTGCTTGTCCGGTCCTAGCAAAGACGCTGATGAGTCTGATCACTGAAATAAACTCAAACCGGTAAAGTTAGCTAATGCTTACTGATAAGAGAAGGTAAGAATGTTGATAGTAATCAATAAGGGGGACCAGACCACATCATGCTTGGTTATAACACTACCGTTGGGTAGTAGCATAATTTCCATGTGACTGGCCAGTAAGTGCGGCTTTCGGATCCGAATAAAAGCGTATATGTATAAGGTGCGACATGAAAAACCGTTAGATATTGAATTTTGCACCCATTTAACAATTAACGGGGTTTTGGAAAAATCCAATGAAATTCGGAATATGATGGGAGCAAACTACAGAAGGAATTGAACCTTTAAAACACTTAAATTCTTTGGTTATGTGCATATAAACGATGCAAACCCACAACCATGAAAAATTGTCTTATTTCCTGGTTGTAGAGAAACCCGAGACGGAGAATGGAATAGACGTTAGATGTCACGCAAAACATGCACAATAAGGACAGTGGATCAGATCCCTTCATCATAGCCGGATTAATTGTACGAGAAATAGCCTATAAACCTTACCCGTGGCCAATAGTGAAAAATCGCTCACGATCATACCATGTCAAGAGAATTTATCCGATACATACTATAATGGTCATCATGCAAAAATTAAAAAAAAAAAATATTGGTACTCCAAGAAATTATAGTATTGAATAACTAAATCTGTGACTCACTGGTCTCAGTAATTCTCAATTGTGAGCTCTAGTTACAATGAAAATCCAATTAAAGACAAAACAACTCGATTGGAATGTTAAGTCATTCTTAATGCAGTGTTGGCATTTATTAATCTATACAATATCAGCAACTGACGACTGATCTCTAACTCTTACACCAAACCAGAAATAAACATAAAACGTAAATCATAAAACAAACCTAAAGGTCAAACATTAATGAGAGGGGAATCATCCACAACCTCATCGAAAATCAAATCATAATTAGTCTCAAATAAATCAGTAGAGGCTACGTTAGCTACATCACTTGGCCTCATTTTTTTAGATCCTTTGAATGTGAAGGCATCTTCCGGTTCCATATTGAAAGTTACTGGTTTTCTAGCAATCGTTTCATGAATCAGAGAAACATTGTCTTCTAAGCCAGTTTCATCTTCAACGTAATTGTAGGAGTTCAACGATAGAAGAGAGCTTGGTGAAGTCAATGAATTATGACCTGATGAAAAGGAAGGATATTGTGGAACCATGGTTTGACGACTTCCATTAGGGGATGCCGTGGTTTTAAAGATAGATGGGGTGACGAATTCGAAATTAGTTGGGAGGGTTCTTTTTCTTGAGCGACCATAATTAGCACCCTCATTAGTGGGTATGTTATTAAGATTGAAATCGTTTATGATTTCTTGTTTGATTTTATTTTTATCGAGATTGAAATTAAAATCTTGGGGTTCTTGTTTAATCTTGTCTTCTTTGATCGGACTAAAGTCGAACTCCACAGGTTCTTCCTTCACCTGGTTGTTTGGTTCATCGAAACTGTAGAAATTAGTAGGATTAGGGTTTGAGCGCGACTGAGTTAATTGGTAAGTAGTAGGCTCGTGGGCTTTAGAGTCATCAGAACATGGCAGATGAACCGAAGAATTGGTATCATTCTGACCTTTCAAGACATTCTTATACTCCAACAACCTGGTTTTATAGCTCTCATCCACCAATAAAGCTTCGATATCAGCATATTCAGGGAGGAGAAATTGTATCATATCTTTTAATGCAGCCACTTTATTTTCCATCTCAGTGAGATGAACGCGAGTAAGAGGGGATCTCACGGTTCTTGGACTGTAAGAACAACACCAACTGTGATGAATACACTTGGAGCATCTTGGGAATTCCTTTGAGCATTTCAACTTGCGCTTACGACATGAATCACACGCTTGCTCAATGTGCAGAGGTTGTTCATTATTACTCTTTGTCTCAACAGGAGAATATGGAACGTTTGATACTGATGAACGCACAGAAGGAGACATTTGAGAAACAGAGCCAAAATACTTCAATGGAATGATAGATAATTGGCTGGTTAGTTATTAGCTGAGTTCTATGAGGAGGTTTAAAGAAAGCAGAATAATTTTGGTAAATCTAGATAACAGCAATTGGATTTGAAGCGATCTATATAGATGAAAAAAGAAAGTCTCACAAAAGGTGCATGGGTTACGAGGCGTCGGTGGGAAGTTCGGAGTTGATCACCAGACAGGTAAAATAAACCAAACATTTTCAGAACACCGGAACGGGTCTATACGAGCGAATCATCCAAATCAACTACAGCCTGACAAGCGGCACCCAAAAATGAGATTAGAGGGGAATGTTAGAGGAAAGGGGAAAAGGAGGGGCCTTTCAAAAACAAAAAAAAAAATTAGACAACTTCCGAGACAATCTCGAGGGGGTGGAGGAAAGGGGACATTACCTACTGAAATGTGGTAGCGAGATTTCGTGTAGTCACCCTACTGGCCAGACCTTGGTAGTTTTTAGTTTTATTTTTCACTTTTGCAAAATGAGTGTTCGATTGCAAATTACAAGTATTGGTTTTGTTCTATTTTAGTATCTATGTAAAAGCGCTTTATCTTCCATTTTGCTCAATTTAATACAAGGTTTAAGGTTTAATTAGGGTCTTTTTTTTTGGGTGTGTTTTTTTTTTGACTTCCGGTAGCCCCATTGCTTGATGCACCATCTCCAACGTTGAAATGGAAAATTTGGTTGTTTATATCTCTTTGCCTACTTCTCTCTATTGAACTATGGGCATCTCCCTTTCTCCTCACTTAATTTGTTGAGATATTTGTTGGTGCAAACTTTTTCCTGCAGGGTTACAACAAACGTGTGTACGATGATGTAGATAAAATCAGACTACCCCTCTTTTTTGCATGCGTGCGCAAAACGATCGCCGAACTTGGATCAGGTGGTTGGCTTCGGTCTCGGACTTTTCCTCTCACCCTACCATGTCCGGGTTTCCTTTCAACCATACTTTACATTATAACTAACCCTATCATTCTCTTCTAGGTAAGAGCAAGCGAATGATCTTTTCTGAATTTTAACTCGTTTTCTTTCGATACTTGATATAAATGGATATTTGAAATTGGAGTGTTTATTCAATCTAAGATCCCTCTTAGTCCGCCTTCGAAACAGTATTGTGGAAAAATCAAGAAGCCCGCATCTATAGTTCCGTAGTATTGAGAGAGGGGTTCTATATCGGCCAATCACGTTCAGTAACGCTTCATCGTGATCACTGCCGGAAAATCTTAACTGTCTGCCGAAAACGGCATTGTGGACGCACTTAAAACGGTTGAGTGAGTGGCTGAAAAGGGTTTTTCTTCCATATCGAACCACATAGTCACGTGACAAAAAACCACAAGATCATCTCCCTAGATTTTGGTTATGGTTTGTAGTTGGTCTTGGTCTGTTATTATTTTACAGAGTTTAGTGTAAAATCGTTCTATTATAAAATACTTTAATCCTAACCCTTTGCGATAAACCGCACTAAACAATTTCTGAAAGCCTCAATTGCCGGACCTCTCACCATAAATGCTATAACTAATAAATATGTTTTTTAATTCAAATGAACATGAAGACTAAATTGGTACATTATACCCTTTTGATCATCCATTGACTCATTTTTTTTCCTGTTTTTCTTTCACTTTAATTCCTACCAAATAAAACTCATACGAGTAAATGTTGCACATAATCATTTACTCATCTTTTCTGATATCATTTGCTTTTAATTTTTTTGTTGTTTCATTTTGTTCTATTCGGTTGTTTTCTGTTCATAGCCAGATCATTTGATACTTATTCTGGAATTTTTTTAATTTTATCTGTAGTTTAAACTTCATCATCATGATAAACGAATCTGGTCAGTTTTGGATTCAATGGAGCATGACGGACATAGTTATCATCATCAGGAGGTCTTTCATGCACTTGATTTGTTCCTAACATTGATTGCACACTCAATAGAACTGACTCTACAGAACATGCTGGGGTCCAATCTTCGCCCAATAAATTGAGACAGATGTGACCATTAGAATAAATATGGGGATGAACGGGTATCTTTGCTTCGGGGGCATCCTTATCTTCAATATACTCATACTTGACAAACTGAACCCTTGGAGAATCTACTGGGTACTCTGGTGTGATTCTAATGCTTAAAAAGTATCGGTCACCCTCAGGATATAAATCATTATTCTGTACTTGAATTCTAAAGATGTACTCGGTCAAACTATCTGAATTTTGGACCAAAGTGATTCCAGGTAAATTAGCTTTCACTAATCCTTGGTTTTCTTTTAAAAGCCTTCTTTGAAAAGGATGGGCACCGTTCGATACCGACTTAGCCATTATTGTTGACTCTCTATCAACCGATTTGTAGATCACGAATGAATCATGAATTTGCGAAGTAGTGTACCAACCTAATTTTGCAGTCTTATAATGGCATGGCACGGACTTTGGTAGTCTCTAACCGTTTGGTAATTCCTAAACTTGGAGCACTCTTCTTTTTGGCTTTTGGTCTAAAATTCTTCCTTCCATTTCTGTAACCTTTCGTACCAGGCTGTATTGTTGCACTAGGTAATACTTGCTGAGCCCTTTGCGACAATCCATTCCTCAATGTCTCTAAAATCGCTTGATCCAGTTGTGACAGATTAAAATAAGGTGATCTTGCACTGGGGGGTCTTGCTTGTGTCAATTGAGTATTTTGAGTAGCCCCTGGTGAATTTCCACCTTTCTTTCTTTCCCGAGACAAAAAACCTAACGTCTTTTTGAAATAATTAAAGTTTTCAAGCTGTTCTTTTGCAACCCCTGTTAACTTAGCAAAATCTCGCTTATTTGTAGGTAACTTAATTGCCATATCAATTAATGTAGTGTCGCTTATAACTTGCTGAAGAGGAGTGCTTGTTTCTGACAGTACTTCAATTCTAATTTTAGACAATTCGACATGAGATGATTCGATATGCACTCGGGATGAGTGATTTTCAACTTCGGGACCAAATCTATTCGGAGGTAAGTTTATTATACTGCTGTAATCCCCATTTGACATCTGGCGTGCTGTGACAAAAGAATCCTGGTATCTAAACCCGGTCAAGTTCATACCTCCATTTCTTTCTGTCGGCTTTAGAGAAACATGACTTTGGTAGTGGGATGTTGTAGTTGAGCTAGAAGATGATGCTGTTCTAGTTGTAGACTGATTGTTGTTACTACTGAAACTAATCTTAATCAATTTTTGACCATTGAGCACCTGGTTGGCGAATTTTCCGACCCTAACGTAATTGGATGCAAATCCTCCTTTCATCACTTGATATTCCATTAAGCAATTTTCACTAAGCATGTAAAAGAATATTCTTTCCACATCCGTCTTATCCAAAGCTTTACCTTTCCCATGAAATGGGTTATTATTATGCCCTAAACGTACAATTTTGTTGTTATTGGAACCTTTGAACACATCCTGACAATGTAAAACAGTAACTTGATCTTCTTGGATAGCTTGAACTAAGTTAATTATATCCTTTGCATACTCTGTACAATTCTTTTCAATGGTTGTTATATTGCTTGCGTTAAGACAATTATCACATTGTTTACGACACTCAAGCGGATTAAAAGATTCATTGAAATAATGAAGAACTTGCTTTCTTCTGCAATCAGTGGTATTCTCACAGTATTGTACCACTTGTCTTAGTTTAGCCAAATGGTTTTCCTTTCCTTCTCTAGTAAGTTCTTCATCGCGATGGATCATATTTTGTAGCTGTCTTGCATCTTTGTAGGAGTAGAACATAATACATTCAGAGTGGTTTCCATCTCTTCCAGCTCTACCTGTTTCTTGATAATAACCTTCCAAACTTCTTGGAATAAATAAATGGATGACAAATCTAACATTTGGTTTATCGATACCCATACCAAAAGCAATAGTTGCACAAATCAATTGGAGCTTTCCTGATTGCCACATACTTTGCACAGTAAATCTATCTTGTGGAGACATACCAGCATGATAAAATGAAGTCTTCAAACCATACAGATTCAACTTAGCACTGGTCTGCTCACATGATTGTTTAGAATGACAATATATAATACCTGTTTTTCCATTATGTTTGGTCATAACAAAATCCTTAATCCATTCAATATAGTTTGGTGTTTTCCATTTGATTTCATAGAATAAATTACTACGGTTGAAACTTTGTTTAAGGAAAACAGGATTAGACATTTTCAAATGATGAATGATATCCATTCTAACTTTCTCATTCGCTGTTGCAGTTAAAGCCATAAGTGGTACCTTAGGATACTTTTCTTTAAAGAACCCCATCCCTTGATAATCAGGTCTGAAATCATGACCCCAGGAACTAAGACAATGTGCTTCATCAATAACCACTCTCGCTAATTGATTGTTGTCGTAAAGCTTTCCAATAATTCTTTGAACCATGGCAGAGTTGTTAGCTTTCTCGGGTGATAAATAAACAATTTGTAGGAAACCATCTCTGAATAAATTCAAAGTCTGCTTGTTATCTTCGCTTGAGGCTTTGGAGCTGATCATCCCAGCTTTAACATTTAAATCAAGTAAGTGTTGCACTTGGTCTTGCATCAAGGATATCAATGGTGAGATAACAACTGTAGTTCCTTTAGTCTTACCACCTTGAATTAATGCAGGCAATTGGTAGCACAAAGATTTACCACCTCCAGTAGGCATAAGAACAAATACATCCTTACTTTGTAAACTTGAACAAATTGCCAGCAATTGGTTTTGTCGGAAAGATTTTAGTTTGAAAACGTCATTCAATACAGAATATACTTCTTCTATAAATGGTTCTGATCCAGGTGGAATGTTTTCTTTATTAGAAACTGGAAGTAAAACCTTTTCATGATTGTTAAGAATTTTCATGAGCTCTGGATCATCTTCGTCACTAAAACCATCACTTTCCAAAACATTCTCAATCAATTGTGATATTGGACCTGGACCAGGATCTGGCTTGGTTATAGGTTTTATATCCGTGATGATTGGCTTCGAAAAGTAAGTATCTTCATCATCAGATATAAGCTCTATGATGTCTTCATTATTCAATTCTCTTTCTTCATTCAATTGGGTAGTAAAATCTTCAATTTCTTCAATGTCATCATCTTCATCATCTGCTTCTTCTTCAATTTCATCATTCTTCTCTACCTTGATAGAATCTTTTTGAGTAGATACTTCTTCTTCTTCTTCAATAAATTCAACCACAGAGTTATTATCATCATCATCATTATTATTATTATCATACCTAATACCATAGTTTTGTGCTACATCAGGAGATAATCTTATTTCATCAAGAACGTCACCATTTTGTTTACCATCACTTTCATAATCCGAGTTATCGGAGTTGCCACCTCGGTAAGATGATGCTCCATCAGACAAAATTTCATTATCATCAATAAAACTTCCTAAATCATTAACATCATCTCTTTCTTGTGTTGGAGTTCTTAAACCATCCATAGTTCTATCCCCAAAATGGTCTTCATCCATATCAGAGAACTGATAGTCAGGGATTGTTGCTGCTGATTGTCTTCTTCTCGACAGAGGCGTTGGTGGCCTTAGCGGCTCGATTATATTTATAGGAGGTGAAGATGGAGCCACATCTATGATATCAGCTTTTCTTTCTGGAACCTTAAATATTTCTGTATTTTGAATAGAGTCAGGAACGTTAACCTCCCCAGAAATTCCAGCTGCAGTGATAACTTCATTATCTGAATCTGAAAAATCGAATGTATGAAATTCATCATCAGGAGGTTTAGAAATATTATGCTGAGTTGATGTGATTGGCTGTTTGCTAACAGATGCAGGGAATTTTGGTACTGGAGGTTCGGTGTTTGGGGTTGATATGCTGGGTTGACTGATAAGCTTTTTCACATTTTGAATTTCTGAATTGACCTTGGCTAACTTAGGATCAAATTCGGTCTTGTAAAAATTCTTTTTTGCATCAAGTGAAAGGGAAGTAGACTCGCTTACAACAAATCTTTCCTCATATAATTGTATTTTGGATTCTTGCAAAGATACAAGCTTTTCGTATAAAGAAATCAGTGGGGATGAAATGTTGTCTTTGTTACTGGAAGAGCTCGTGGAAACATTTGTGGCAAAATGAGTGGTGATATCAGTGTTTCTAGAAATGGCAGTTTCGGAATAAGTTGTAAAGTTTGCCTCCCTTGGCTTATTGTATAATACAGGCTTTGATGAGGACCTGTTTGTGGTGTAATTTTTGTCAATAAGATCCTCATTTGGGATAGGATCCGTGAGTTCTGAGGTGAAATTTGAACTGGTAATTGTTTTTTGTTTTTTAGGAGGATGTACCATTTCTCCATTTGATCTTTTGTTTGTAGTAGGCTCTACATGATCAAAGGTAAGATCTATAATATCATCGTCATCATCGATACGGCTTGGAGTGTTTGAGCTCGTTCTGATGTCCTGTGATTGTCGTATCTTTTCTGGAGGCGTACCTTGGCTACTGAAGCTTGTAAGGATGTTAGCGGGTAGTCCTGATACTGGAGTTTTTGGAAACTTTTTGAGGGCCAATTCCATGAACTTCGGGTCCGGTATATGTGGTTTCAGCTGCCTCGCCCATGTAAGCTGGGTCAGAAGGTTGTTGGAGTTGATCATGAGTTGTGATGGTGTTGTGGGACGCGTTTTTTGAATAGGCGTATTTGTTTGTATGATTTAAAGGTGCAGGGGTGTGTATACAGGACTATGATGTTTTTGACATCCTCTACATGAGTACAGGCTAAAGCTAGGAAATGAGGTGAGGGGGAGATAATCCTTTTTTTTGTGGATATAGAGAGATCAGAGCATCACATTGAATAATTAATATGATTAACGGCAAATACACTAGTTTCTGGGGTGTTTATTCTTGGTTTTATCGTTGATTTCATGTCTCGTATGGTCAATTAAAGGTACACAAGGGTCTTAATGAGAACAAATTTCGGAATTTTGCAACTGAATTTCAAGTAAATGAATCCCCTACCAATGTTGTACTACTCTGAATGATTGAAATGTAGTTTTCAAAGAGGCAGGCGGTGATTATAGGACTCCAAAGGTGAGTACTGTAATCAGGGACAAAGTTGTCTACAAGATCTAACCAGTCGTGTGCAAACTTGTTGTTTAATTGGCTTTTGACATATTCAATTACAGTTACTGACAGGAACTCTAAAAAAGAGGAGAAGTAAGGAAGATAATAAAAGAAACGAAAAAGAAAAAAAAAGGAGTCATGATCAGATAACATTCCAATGTCCCTAGCAAAATGAATGGAAAATAAAAAGTGGAGAACTTGAAGTGGAAAGCCACCAAAGATTGTGTAGGATCATCACTCTTAAGATTTGCCTATTTTGTAAGAATCTGGAAAAATTGAGAATAAAAGAAAAAATGTGTTTACATTCAGTACCAGCAACTATGGAAAAGATCTCAATGTAACAAGACCCCTATACAGACCCCGCACTATTATTATTTGTTGTAGAAACCCCGACTTCACTAGCCAAAGCCAGTTCCATGGAAGACCAGGCATTAAATCACGCGATCCGAGTAATTTGTTGTAGTTGAAGTTTCGGTTGACCTCCACCACAATCAAGATTTAACCCGCAAATTATGAATAGAATTTACCCCAACCTAGACCAGATTATGCAAACAATCAATTATCAGTTATACATAGAAAAAAAAAGCTCTATTTATGGAATTAACAATAAGTACACACATACAATATAATCGTCAATTTTATTCAAGATTTGCCTAACCCGGAAGTTATTCACAAACCCCCAGCGCTCATGATGGGATTAAGCCCAAGGTTCTTTGATAAACCTGCAAAGGAACTTTGGGCTGTATGCAGGACGAAAGGAAAAAACGGTATTCACCAAGGTCAGAAACAGGGTGGTGTTCATAGTTTTGTAGGAGCAGACGCAACTGTAGTGAGATAGAAGCCGACAGGTCACGCCCTAGGACATAATTGAATTACTTCGATTACTGGATGACTTTAAGAAAGGGAGCCGCTGTTAAAGGTCTACGTCGGTGCTATTTTCCACAGATGTTCCATCTCATCTCGCCAACTCCGGTCTTCTTCCGGTTATAGGCACACGCACTTTGTTGAACCATCATTTGCAGCCTACCACGTGACCAGTTTTTCTTTCTTTTGTGCAAAAAAGAAAAATAGTTCCGTTAGTGGAGGTACGTGGAGGGGAATCGGAGAGATTGAATGTGCCAAAGGCGATTCTCGCAGTTGAATTTCTCCACCTTCGCATCCCCACTAAGATGAGGTAGGAAAAACCCCACCAAGTCTCCTCATATCCCCTCTCTATAGTGACTGACTTTTTTAGTGGGATCTAAGAAAGTAGATAATGCTTCTCCTCAAAAGTCCAACGGTTTCTAAAATGTTTGGGGGGTAAAGTATCGGCATATTGTTTTTTTTTTCTCTTCTTTTATCGAGTTTTTGTCATCAGTTGACTTGACTAGACCCGATCTCAGCCAATTGCTGCCATATCCGTTCTCGCTGAGACTTCTCCACTTCGGAAAAAACCTGGGTCGCGGGCTGCAAAACCTTTGGTCGAGTGATATTCCAACAGAAATAGGTGAAGATGGTGGGGTTTCTCGAAACCTACAACAATAGTCAAAGAATCGGTGTTTGGACCTATAGGAGTCATTTTGTCTAGTACAAATAAAAATCCTACCTACCATAAAGATCGGTGATGTATACCCGGTGGTTACTTTTTGGGGGTCGATTGTATCCACTCACAAGAATCTTGCTTTGGTTCCGTATGCGCAAATATCTGACTTCAAGATATTTTTTTTTTTTTTTTGGGATTTGGGAGATAGGAAATTTTGGTAACTTTGTAGTAATTCCGGGTCATTGGCAGCTCTCTACATATTTGAATGAAAGAACTTTAAAAACTAGGTGAACTACACCCAGTAAATTTTGAGCGTTATACTTCCGGTTAACTTACTCGATACCTCGTTGGCTAGTTTGACACAATGCTAAGCGATTCCAGTTACGCCGATCACGCCACACACTTACACACACACTAATGCCTCACTCACTCACTCACTCACTCACTCACTCTCCCCTCCACCAAAATCTCACGGCTGCACGCGCCCCTATACACAAAAATGTTGATCACTTCCCCTCCCATCGCATTTTACATACCATTTTATATAAACTATCGGGTGAGTCCACTCGATCTTTGTCATAGCCACGTTTTATATCATAGACGTTATACAATTTTCGTTTTCCTATTTAACATCATTTAGACTACTGATACTTTTGCTCATTAGTATCTTAATAATCTAAGGGCATCTACTACTTTTACCATCCCAATCCTATCTTTAATCACTTAGCTTTTGATAGCCGTTTCGCTACCTTCGCTAAACTCCGATATTCGCATAGGCCACTTTTTGACTTCATCTCATATTTACATATTTGGGCAATCAAATTTTCTGTTCACTTATCCAACCAACTGACTATTATTATTATACGTATTAACAATGTCACAGTTCCATCAGGTTCCGTTACAGGTGTTACCCGTTGATTCCGCTGAAAAAGGTGCTCCTCCAATATACATCATGCCAGGAGCTGCGACTACCAACTCTCAACGTCAAAAGCACTCTCTAGCCTCAAGCTTCAACTCTTCAAGCTCTTCCACATCTTCATCAACTGCTGATTTGGCAGCTGAATTCCAAGGTGGCTTATTACCTGACTTATGGCAAACTAACAGTGCTAGTTCCTCCTCATCTTCTAGTAATCAGTTAGATTTTTCAGTTTCTCCTTCCCCTACTGTTCAACAAGGAATCTGGCAAAACCAATATCTTCCAAGAGCTCAACCTTCTCAATACCAACACTCCTACGTATCTACTGACTACGCTCAGTCTTTACTTCCAAATAACTTATATTCCGATATCGGTAGCCTTGCACCATTACCTGCACTTACAGAAGAAAACTTGATGTTTAATACTGAAGTGGATATCCTGATGGTTCCGGGTTCTGCTTATGGTAACCACAGGGAAGAAGCTGAAGAATTATTTAGCTTTGAACAGCAACAACAGCAACAACAGCAACAGCAGCACCAATCTATCCACCATATTTCACAACCTTCTGCACACCATCATGTGTCGCAATCTCAGCCATCCATTCCTACATATGTGAATTCATCTCACGCAACCCGTCGCCAAAAGTCTCCAAGTTCATCTCCTACTATTCAAGAATTTGCTCCTCCTAATAAGGCTCAGCAACAAAACCAGCAACTGGTTAATACTCAGTTGTACAAAACAGAACTTTGTGCCTCTTTCATGAAGGTAGGACTTTGTCCTTACGGAAATAAATGTCAATTTGCACATGGAGAAAACGAATTAAAGGTCGTTGAAAGACCTCCAAAGTGGAGATCTAAACCATGTGTTAACTGGTCTAAATTCGGAAATTGTCGTTATGGAAACAGATGTTGTTTCAAACATGATCTGAACTAGTTTGATTTATTATTTCACGCCTTATTTATTTGATTGATTTCGAAATTAACCTTTCGTCACGAATTATGAAACATTGTAATGGATGTTTGCTCCATTGCTTATTTATTTATGATTTAATTTTTTAAAAAAAAGTTACCCCCAGATCGGTATCACTTCTCTTCATAGATTAATGCACTTAAGTATAATTAAAACTATAACCTAGAAACTCAATTGTAGCGATTTGTATTAAAACATACCTGTTGGTGAGACCATACATTGATATCAGGAGATTTCACCTGCAAATCATTATTATATGAGTGTGAATTATCAGACGATCTGTTTTATAGTTAGGCTTAAGCCTACTTACCCAAAAAAAATAGAATAAAACGTCTGGTGTCAGACAAAATCGGAACCAACCAAGAGCCAAGTCCATTTTAGGTATCACATGGTGCTCGCTTACAGTGGCTAAATTACCTAGGAAACATCTCGCGATACAATAGAGGGGAAGTTTCCGGCTTGGAACTTAGCTGGCGAACCAGGCGAAAACATAGTCTCAAAAAAAAAAAAAAAAGATGGGGAACTTCAACAAGTCACACTTGTACCAACAAATGTCACTTATTATGGTATATCTACAACTAGTAAGAGTACTTGGTATAATGTTTGGGGTAAGGCACGGTATTCAGTTTTGCAACGGATTACCACATCCAGGAGATTCATCCTATTTCACTATTTCTTTCCCCCCACACACCGAAACACCTTATTGAGCCGTATTGAATATTGAGGTTTCGATTGTTGTCCTGGAAGGAACCAGGAACCCCACTATTTGCCAAGTGATGTTACATCCGCTAAGAAACAACCCTACCGCTCAAATACATCCGTTACCCTACGCCTGTTTGGCTATTTGAAACAGAACAGAACAAGAGACGAGGGAAGGAACCGAAGAACATATTAAAGGGCGCTACAACGCCAACTACAGTGCTTTTGATCAACAACAGCCTCAGATCGTTATATACATCATTAAAGTGTGTGGTGATATGACCATGATGTTCTCCACAGCGCCCGCTAAAACGAGACACAGACTATTGACGTTGCCGCCAACACCCCGTTTACTGCAACGGATGAATTAACTGTAGCCTTTCCTCATCGACTGTTATAGTTGATAAGGAAAGAAGAAGAAAACCAGAAACCCTTGGTCGCACTAACTTCAATTTATAGTGGTGGCACAAACTCTTCCTCTGTCACTGTCGCCGATCCAAGCCGGGTAACATTAAAATCGTGAGGTCTGTCTAAAATTTTGGGTGGTCGCAAAAATTTTCATATTGAGCATGACACACGACCTTTCTTTTAGTATAGAGGAACGAAAGACTCTATAGAATTACTATAGCGACTCAATTAAAAACGCTGGGGACAGATTGGAGGCTGTCTAGATTGCAATTATTAGAAGACAATTGGGTTCTGTAAATTTAAAGAATCCACTGGATAGCACGTGCATTGTACCTGCTGCCTGTTCCTTCCCAAATCGTTGGTATAAGCAAAAAACAAAAAAAAGTTTCCCCAAGTTTAAACTCCAATAATAGCAGTTAAAGAGTATCACCATCACAATGGCTGATTCAAATTCACTCTCATCCTCCCTTACATCCGTGAGGATACCAGCCCTTAAATCAATTCAAGAGGAAGTAAAAATATCGACAATTTCTCAAGAGGATCTTCAACAAGTATCCCTCAAGATCCTTAAGACTTATAATTATTATCAAGATGTTAATTCAAGAAACGAGGCTCTTAAAACCTTGGAAGCTATCATTGATCATGACGTCAAATATTTAGAAGTGTTTGTCAAATATATCAATGCCCAAGTTACCAAAAAAAATCAAACCATGGCTATCACCGATTATCTTACTTTATTAAACTGGATTAATAAATTTCAAGTTATTTCCAAGGATAAATCTTTGACTGAAACCATTATAAGGACTCAAGCAATTATTTTGGATAATTGTATCAGTCAAAGTTCTGATTCATCTGAACACCAAAAGCATCGTTTTAGAGTATACAATGCAGTTCTTGTTTCTACAAAGACTTCAATTGCCGAAGCTTTAGGTAACCTTAAGGCCGAACAAGATGATGTTTCAGTATATTATAAAGGAATCTTGACTCCTTCATTAGCTCTGGATTCTGTTGTTACATACTTAGGTGTTTTAGCTTTGGCTTTGGAAGACTTAACTCCAACTAATCCAGGTGTTGTTGATAAGATCAAGAGTGAATTCAAAGCTCCAATTCTTGAATATTTAACCAATTCAGTCATTTTAGCAAAAATTCCTCCTGTACGTCATTCACTTGAAGTATTTGGAAACTTTGTTAAGCTTCATATCACTAGCGAGGATTTCTCTTCTTTAGTTCCAAGTATTGAAAAATTGATTATGAGATCTTCTGAGAACGCATTTGTTACCATTTTACCTCCATTATTTAAAAACTTGCATAATTTTTCAGGAACAACTATGGTTAAATCTAAGATTTTATCATCAATCTTATCTGCCTTTAAATCTCCTAAAAAACCAATTAGAAATGGAGCTTTTGAATCCCTTAAGAACATCATTAATGATAACTTTAAATTTAATGACGAAGATTACACTATTTTTATTGATGAAATTTTTAAAGCATTGAAATCTACTTCCAATGCTGACTCTAAATCATTGATTTTATCTTCATTATCATTGTCTTCTTCATCTACCAAATCTTCCTTAAAAATTGTCAAAGATTCCCTCCCATTAATTGCTAAAGATCAAAATGAAACCTCTTTAGCAAGTTTAATTGATACCTTTGTTAACCATTCTTTTGCAATCTTGAAGGATGAAGTTTCTCACGACGATTTCAAGAAAATTGCTGATCAATTTAAAGCAGGTTTGGCTGACAAGAAGCTTCCTTTAAGAAGACTTTGGTCTTCTGCCTTAGGTGAAAAGTTATACTCTTTGAACAACACCAACGAACACATTTCTGCTCTTATTACTCAAGCTCACCCTGCTTTAATTAAATCACTTGAAGAATCTCAACAATCCCCAGTTCCTACTGCTACTGGTAAGGGTATCACCAATGCATTTGTTGCTATTGTTCTCAGTGAAAAATACAGAGCAATTTTGAATGTTGATGAAAAGAAGGTATTCCAAAACTCTTTAAGTCCCGAAGACGAAAAGCCATCTGTTATTATTGATTCAAGAGTATACACCAAGTTGACTATTGAATCCGAATTCCAGTGGTTGGCTAGAGCTTTGAAATCTACTGTCACTTATACCGATAAATTAGATTATGCTCTCACATGGATTTATTTATTAGTATCTTCTCATGTTCCTTACGCCATAAGATTGCAAAGTGTTCAACTTCTTCAACAATCCTTGGAAACCAAGCCAACCTTGAGTGATGTTATTATTCAAGCCATTTTGAAGATCTTGAAAAACAGTGAAACTGAAGAAGATACTTTGGCTTTAAACATCAAGCACATGAACATCATTTTACCATTATTGACTCAACTCAAGGACCAATCTTTCGTGGAAGAAAATTTGACCAAGTTGATTGTTATCGCGAACCATGATTCTATTCCAGTCAAGAATGGATGGGTTGGGTTAGTCCAAAGAAGTGGATTCAACATTGATGTAGCTAAGCTCTTGACTGCCAGACATGAAGATATCTTGAAACAACTTCTTGAAACCTTAAGCTCCTTCAAATGTGATGGTGAAGTATACCGTGCTGCCATCAAAGCTATTGCTGTTATGGCTTTCATCTTACCAGACTTAGTTTCTCCTAAGTTGGCTGATATCATTTCCAAAGACATGGATATCACTAAGATCAAGGATATCGACTCCGAAGCTTTAAAGATCTGGAAGGGAACTGAAGGTGAATTGGTTGTCGATGTGTTGAACCAATCTAGTGGAAAGGCTCAAGATAAGAATTCCAAGGATTACGAAATCAAAAAATGGGAAGAATCTATCAAGAAGGAGTTATCAAGTAAGGCCAAGCCTGCAAAGAAGTTAACCAAGGAAGAACAAGTTATAGTCAATGAACAATTGGCTAAGGAATCTAAGATTAGATCCGAAGTGCAAGCCACTGTGGATGAAATCTTCAGATCTATTTCCATCATCAATGATTTGGTGGATAGTGCTGTTCAAGTCGATAATGGTTCTCAGCACTGGTTCTCCGTTGCACTCACCAAACTTTTAGAATTGGCTAAATACAACGGATCTTTGGAATTGGTTGGTGCTTTACCAGTTACCACTTTCGTTAAGTTATCCAAGATTATCACCTCTAGATTAGGTAACTTGAAGGAATTCATTGGTGTGGCTACCATCAGAATCAACAACATCCCAGGTCTTTCTGAAAACTACTTACAAGAACCATTGTTGGACTTAATTGGAAGAATATTGTACAGAATCAAGATTATGTCCGATAACCAACCTCTTGATCCTTTGACCTTGTCTTATTCTTTACCTTTATTAACCAAGGTTTTGGAAATCGGTAAGGAAGTTGCCATCAAGAACTCCACCACTAAGCAAGTCGTTACCTCTGAATTCATTCAAGAAGATCCAGAAGAAGAACAATTATTGTTGTCAGTGGAAATTATCTCCAGTAATGCTGAATTATTTGAAGATGTCAGTATTCCAAGAATCAACATCTTGCAAGTATTGATTTCTTTAATGAAATTATCCTCCAAGTCCAAGATTGCCAAGGAATGTTTCATGTCCATGTGTCAATTTATTGGTGTGACTTATACCCCAGAAGATTTGGAATGCTTATACAAGGGTATTATGACTCCATTCCAATTCGTTAGAACTTCTATTTTAGAAGGTATTGACTCTGAATTCGATTTAACTGGCGAAGAAGTCAAATACTCTAACGAATTATGGATTGCTGCTCATGATAACGATGTTCATTCTGCTGATTTGGCCAAGACTATTTGGGAAGATAACGATTTCGGTGTCTTAGAAGATGCCCCATCAAGATTAATGAAATTAGCTGGAATTCCTGATTCTGGTTTAAGACTTTCTGTTGCTAAGGCTATTGTCTCTGCTGTCGGCGAAGTCGGCGGTGATTCATTTAAGACTACTTTATCTCAACTCATTGATTTGTACCATGTCAAGAAGAACCCACCACCTCCAGTCTTGGATAGATTCGGTTTACCAATTCAATCTACCAACAGTCAAAAGGATACCTGGGAAGATAGATCCACTATTGCTTTGGCTTTGAAGTTACTTAGTTCATCTTACATTCCAGAAAGTATTGACACTCTTTTCAAGTTCTTGGTTGATGAACAAGCTCTTGGTGACAAGGAAGAATTGGTCCGTCAAGAACTTGTGGAAGCTGGTATTGAAGTTATCAACGTCCATGGTGATGGTATTGTTGAAACTTTAATTCCTATTTTCGAAGCTAATCTTGCTGCCAAAGACACCAGATCCAAGGTTCAAGATAACATCAAGGAAAATGTCATTATCTTGTACGGTGCTTTAGCTCGTCACTTGAAGTCTTCTGACTCTAGATTACAAGTCATTGTTGAAAGATTAATTAAGACACTTGATACTCCATCTGAAGATATTCAATACGCTATTTCTGAAGGTTTGGCTCCATTGGTCAAGTCTTTCGAATCTGAATTACAAACTCACTTCGATGACTTGTTTGAAACCTTGTTCGGTACTGGTTCTTTTGCTAAGAGAAGAGGTGCCGCTTACGGTATTGCAGGTTTGGTTAAGGGTATTGGTATCAAATCTTTGTCTTCTTATGATATTGTTAGAAACTTAATGGAAGCTTCTGATGATAAGAAGAACCCAAAGAAGAGAGAAGGTGTTTCTTTTGCATTCGAATGTTTGTCTCAAAGTTTGAACAGATTTTTTGAACCTTATGTTATTGAAATCTTACCAATTATCTTGAAGTTTTATGGTGATACTGCTCCTGAAGTTCGTGAAGCTACTGATCAAGCTGCTAAACAAATCATGAAAAACACTACTAGTTACGGTATCAAGAAATTGATTCCTTTAACCATCTCTAACCTTGATGATGATGCTCCTTGGAGATCAAAGAAGGGTTCTGTTGAATTATTAGGTTCTATGGCTTACTTGGATCCTACTCAATTGAGTTCTTCTTTATCTACCATTATTCCTGAAATTGTTGGAGTCTTAAACGATACCCATAAGGAAGTGAGAAAGGCTGCTGATCAAGCTTTGAAGAGATTCGGTGAAGTTATCAGAAATCCAGAAATTCAAACTATTGTTCCAGATTTGATTAACGCCATTGGTGATCCAACTAAATACACCGACCCTGCCTTAGATAAATTGATTCAAACTCAATTCGTCCATTACATTGATGGTCCATCTCTTGCTTTGATTATTCACGTTATTCACAGAGGTATGAAGGATAGATCTGCTTCTACCAAGAAGAAGGCATGTCAAATTGTTGGTAATATGGCCATTTTGGTTGATTCCAAGGATTTGATGCCATACTTGTCTGAATTGGTCGATGAATTAGAATCTGCTATGGTTGACCCTGTTCCTGCTACTAGATCTACTGCTGCTAGAGCTTTGGGTTCTTTGGTTGAAAAATTAGGTGAAGAAAGATTCCCAGATTTGATTCCAAGATTACTTGATACCTTACAAGATGAAACCAAGGCTGGTGATAGACTTGGTTCTGCTCAAGCATTGGCCGAAGTTGTTTCTGGTTTGGGTCTCAGCAAATTGGAAGATTTGTTACCAACTATTATCTCATCTGCCAGCTCCGCTAGAAACCATATCAGAGCTGGTTTCATGCCATTGATGTTGTTCTTGCCAGTTTGTTTCGGTACTCAATTCTCTCCATACTTGAACAAGATTATTCCACCAATTTTGAATGGTTTGGCTGATACTGATGAAGATATCAGAGACACCGCTTTAAGAGCTGGTAGATTGATTGTCAAGAACTACGCTAAGAAGGCCGTTGATTTGTTGTTACCAGAATTAGAAAATGGTTTGTCCGATTCTAGTTACAGAATTCGTCTTTCCTCCGTTGAACTTACTGGTGATTTATTATTCCAAATCGCTGGTATTTCTGGTAAGAATGAACTCGTGGAAGATGAAGTTGATAACTCTTCTGAACTTAATAAGACTTTGATTACTGTTCTTGGTCAAGACCGTCGTGACAGAATCTTGGCTTCCTTGTTCGTTTGTCGTTCAGATACTGCTGGTATTGTCAGAAATGCTTCTGTTGATATCTGGAAGGCATTGGTTTCTAACACTCCAAAGACTGTTAAGGAAATCTTACCTGCTTTGACTGCCATTATTGTCCGTCGTTTGGCTTCTAATGATTCTACGCACAGAACCATTGCTGCTCAAACCTTGGGTGAAATGGTTCGTAGAGTTGGTTCAAATGCTTTGGCAAGATTATTACCTACTCTTGAAGAATCATTACAATCCAATGATAATGATACTAGACAAGGTATTTGTATTGCTTTGAATGAATTGATTAAATCTACTCAATACGAAGGTCTTGTCGAATATCAAGAAGTCTTCATCAGAATTATTAGAGAAACTCTTATTGATTCCGATCCTAAGATTAGAGAAGCTTCTGCTCAAGCTTTCGAATCCTTACAAGAAGAATTGGGTAAGGTGGTTATTGATGAAATTTTACCATACCTTTTGAACTTATTGGAATCTCCAGATTCTCAAAATGCTTTACAAGCATTACAAGAAATCATGGCTTCCAAGTCCGATGTTATTTTCCCAATCTTAATTCCTACTTTGTTGACTCCTCCTATGGATTCATTCAAGGCTGGTGCTCTTTCTTCCTTAGCTGCCGTTGCTGGTAATGCTTTATACAAGAGATTATCTTTGATCATTAACACTTTAATCAATGCTATTGTTGAGGCTGATGATGAAGAATCCAAGGATGCTATCAAGTCTGCTTTCGACAAGATTCTATTATCCATTGATGACGAAGAAGGTGTTCACCCATTGATGCAACAATTGTTATCATTAGTCAAGCACGAAGACTCTGTCAAGAGAGGTATTGTTTATGGTAGATTAGGTAACTTCTTTGCTAACACTACTCTTGACTACTCTGTCTACTTGCAAGATATGATCGGGCAATTCGTTCTTTCATTAGGTGACATTTCTCAAGATGTTGTTGAAGGTACTTTCGAAGCTTTGACTGCCTTGGTCAAGAAGCAACCAAAAGAAACCTTGGAAAGATTGGTCAAACCAACTTACCAAGCTTTGACTCTTACCGGTGTCAAGGGAGAAGATTTGGCTGGTTTCAAGATTCCAAAGGGTCCAAACAGTATCTTACCTATTTTCCTTCATGGTTTGATGTATGGTAACTCTGAACAAAAGGAAACTTCTGCTTTGGGTATTGCCAACATTATTGACAAGACTCCAGCCTTGAACTTGAAACCTTTCGCTACCGTCATGACTGGTCCATTGATCAGAGTTATTGGTGAAAAGGTTCTGAGTGATATTAAGGCTGCTATCTTGACTGCTTTGAACAGTTTATTGATGAAGATTCCTCAATTCTTAAGACCTTTCATTCCACAATTACAAAGAACTTTCGTCAGATCTTTATCTGATGTTAGTAACGAAACTTTGAGATCTAGAGCTGTTGATGCTTTGGGTACCTTGATTGGTTTCCAACCAAGAATCGACTCTTTGGTTACTGAATTGGTCACTGGTGTCAAGGGAACTGATGATCAAGGTGTTAAGACTTCTATGTTGAAGGCCATGTTAGAAGTTGTTAACAAGGCTGGTAAGAACATGAATGAAACTTCCAAGACTTCTGTTATGACTTTGGTTGAAGATGAGATTGATTCTGTCAATGATTCTACTGCTGTTTTCTACGCTAGATTAATTGGTTCCTTAGGAAGCAACTTATCTAATGAAGAAGCTGCCAATATCATCAAGTCTAAGATTCTTGATAAGCCTGATAACGCTAATGACAAGTTCTCTATTTTGTCCATTAACTCTTTCTTGAGATATTCCCCAGGTCACATTTTCAACGTTGGTTTGCTGGATGAAATTATTTCTTTCATCATCAATTGTAGCAACTCTTCCGTTCCTTACGTCAGTGACAACGGTGTGATTGCCATTGGTAAATTGTTGTTGTTATTGGGACAAACCAAATCTCCAAAGGTTGAAAAGAATGACTCTGAAACTCCATTTTGTCTTGACGAAGAACAAATTGTTAGCGTGGTCAAGGAATTGGCTGTGGATGCTGTTCAACCACAATCTGGTTCTTATGATACCAGAAGATTATCATTAGTGGTTATTAGAACTGTCTCCAGATTCCAATTCGAACAAGTCATTAAGCCTAACCTTGATATCTTGGTTCCAAGTGTCTTTGCTTGTCTTAGAGACGCCGTCATTCCAATTAAATTGGCTGCTGAAAAGGCTTACTTGTCTGTGTTTAACTTGGTTGATGATGAAGAAATGAAGGAATTCAATGCTTGGTTCGAAGGTAAGGACAATATTGTCAGTGTTACTGGTGCCTCTATTGTTCCTAGATCTATTGGTGATTACACCAAGAGAGTTGCTAGTAGATTGGCTGGTGTTGAAAGAGAAAGAATCGAAGCTGGTGGTGACGAAGAAACCATGTTCAGTGACAGATTCGAAGATGAAGAAGAAGTCTGGGCTGTTGGTAAGTAAAGAGACCATTTTAAAGCTTAGTCTTAATGTACATTTAGTAAATACAAAAGACCTTTTTGGTCAGTAATAGACATTATTCATTTTTATATAAAAGAATTGTAGAACTCATATAACACTTGTCGAGACATATTCAGTAACAGAAATTCATCTACAAAACAAGCCAGTTGGAGATTATTATTTCTTGAAATTCAGTCTGTAACTAAGTCAAAGAAATAATTTATAGAATTACTATTTTCTACTTCGGTTGATTATTTTTCCATCTTTTCATTGCTTATACGGCTACATCGTCTTAAGACATTATTTCCTTTGTTTACATATTTATTATACCTATACCCATACCAAACTAAGAATTAGACTAATATACAGAAATTAAATATTATAGCAGGTTGAATTAATTGGATCCGTTATGTCCTCCTGGGCTAAAAACCTTTCCATTTATATATGCATCTTCTCTTTTGATATTATCCTTAAAAAACTCACGCGATAAACTTGGCATCGATAAGTTGGTGGGTAAATCAAGATTTAAACTTCTTAATGATGGTAATGCATTTTTTGGTTTTCTACCAAAAGCTTCTGCATTTGGTGAAATGGTTGGAGTTTGAGCCGATACAATAGGAGGAGTGGTGGGGTCTGTACCATCAGATGGAGGGTTTTGAAGTTTCATCTGACTATTATCGGTAGTATTACTTGAAGATCTAAATGCTGGAGTCATAAAAAAACCCGATAAATTGGTAGAACTATTATTTGCAGATATTATTGGAGTATTGACTGCAGATAATCCCAAAACTGGGGAGTTTGGTAATGTGAATGAATTTGGATTAGGACTATTTGGTCTAGATTTCTTTAATCGTTGTTTAACATAGTCCAAATCTCCGCTCTCAAATGTTCTATTATTGGAGGGTTGTGGATGATGAATATGATTTACTGGCATTTGTGGTGGAGGGTTCAATGGAGTCATCATTTGGAATGATGAAAGCGAATTGAGGTATTGTTTCTTAGATGGAGCCAAGTTAGTATAGCTTTTAGATTTGTCAGAATTAGATAAGGCAGCTATGCTTGATAAGTATTGAAGATTATTACTTGAAGAACTTGTTTCTGGAACATTAGCAATATGAAAGCTAGCATTTCCACTGCTTCTATTTTCAAGTGATCCAGAAGCTTGAGTACCAAAATAATCAGTAAGGGATGGTAATGACTTTACGTTGGCAGTAGTGGCATTAGTGACTTCTGGTGAGCCAGTTTCCATTAATTTAAGTTCTTCAGAAGCGGCGCTTGCTAATATATCGATATTCATGGTACTAGGAAGCTTTTTAAGAGTTGGCTGAGGAGATTTTTCCTCCGACGAGGATTCCTTTCCGTTCGAAACCACCATCTCATTATCGCTAGGGGGTGTATTTGTCTTATTACTAATTTCATCTTCACTGGAGTTATTAGACTTGATATCACGAGGTGGAGAAGCAGGAGCCAACTGAGGTGAAGATACTGGAGAGCTTGGAGACTTCCGTTTATTAGGGGAGATGTGAGATTTGGCGTTGGCAGTGGTTGCTGAGGTGGTAGTGGTGGTGGTAGTTGCTGTGGTAGCTGCTGCTGGAG
Source organism: Suhomyces maxii (assembly GCA_030574995.1). Classification (NCBI taxonomy): domain Eukaryota; kingdom Fungi; phylum Ascomycota; class Pichiomycetes; order Serinales; family Debaryomycetaceae; genus Suhomyces; species Suhomyces maxii. The sequence goes on from JAJMGC010000055.1 coordinate 53,996, forward strand.
TTGTTACTGTTGAAGATGGACCGGTATTAGAACTGGCGGAGGCTGATAAATGGTCATCAGCATTGAAGCTGACGTTGTTCTTGCTCAAGTTCTTATTACGACGAGAATTTGGGTTGGTATGAATCCTCAAATGTCTGGTTAATTCATCGGATCTGGAGAACCGTTTAAAACATCCTGGGAAGGTACAAGCATGGGGCTTTTCACCAGTATGGGTCCGGATATGTCTAGTTTGATGTTCTAATCTATGGAATGCCTTGTCACAGAGAGGACACTTGTAGGGCCTTGAAGCCGGGTCTTTCTTCTTGTTGTCTGGAGACACCAGCCCCAAGCCTGGTGGAGATATGCTGACTTCTGTATTATCCATGAGTGTGATTGAAGTAGAAGTGGATCGTTATAAGGGGGAAGGGGAGAATGATGGGAAGGTGTTGTTTATATGGATTACGATGACAATTTAAAAAAACAAAATAAATCGGTTTTGTTTCTTTAAAGGTCTCGTGTGGATGTTTTTCTTTAAAGGGTTAATTTCTGGGTAATATAAAACTGATGATTATGGGAGTTTACCAAAAGAAATAAAAAAAAAAAAAACCAGTTGGTCGAAAAATGGGGAAATATAAAACTGTGAGGAGGTTTGTGACAGGGGTTCTGATTAGTGGTGTAGTGATGTAGTAGTGGTACTAGAAGTAGTATTGGCGAGCCAGTTGGAAAGTGATGGTGTTCGATCTTAGATTTCTCGTTAGACGCTCTAGATAGATGATAGATGATATGTGGTATAAAATATAAAAGTTGATGGTAAGGGAAAAAAACACGTAAAATTGACTATCCCCGTACTATTTCTAAAAGGTATCAATCAGCCACCCTAAAAGTTGTCCCAAAACGTTTAGTGGGGAAGAGGATTCAAAATTTTCGCGAGGGCCGGGGTGTGTGCAGGAAATGGGGAAGATCATCGGGGGAATGGGTTTCTTTTTTCCGGTCCCCGCAAGTGGAGAGAGAGAACATTTCACCATTTGAGGAGACAGCCAGAGATAGTGAGAGACTGAGCGATAGTTGAGTGTTTTTTTTTTTTAAGAAAAAGGGGCAGTCCCGTCCGTAGGGGAGGGGTTAAATATGGAACTTTGATTGGTACATTTCCTCCACTTTATCTACAATCTACCAACCATGTCCTAGGAATGGAAGATTCAATTCTTTAGTTGGGAGAGCATAATACGTGCGGGAAGAAGGCGGTAGGTGGGAATAGGACCCCTTGTCTACTATGCTACGCCACGTGACCAGCCTCCACCCGAGTTCAGCCGGAACCATTTCTCCATGAAGGCTCCACAACCTATTTTAAAACCCAGTGGACCTACAGAACCGTCCCGGATTATTCTAAGCGATGGCACGTGAGAGATAGGCTAATTTTTTTTCTTGGTGGGGGGCATCGATTTCACCGAAGATGCAAACTTATTGGTAGGCTAATAACAACATCAGAGGTAAGAAAAAATATAAAAAAAATCACCCTTGTGTACAGGCTCCCATACACCTTTATCCAATCATTAGTGTACTCTATGTCCAATCAAACCGCTTCGGTATTTCACTGCAAAAGAACAAGCACGGCTATTGTCATTCGTGAGGTATTAAACGTTATGTTTTGTGCCTTGAAATTGACAGCTTAATCGTTGTAATCATCTCCACTTTTCATGAGATTCGTATGTAGCTTCGATGAATGTAGAGCGGACAAACAAAATGTATTAGTTGGAATATTTATGGGCACTTAGGTCAAAATCCAGTTCCAAAACATGTGTTTATCCCTGATCCTTAATAAAAAGGAATCGATTAGAATTTCACGAAAAATGCAACATAGCATTCGAGTGGTGCTCCAATTTTAATTTCCCGATTGGGTTATCATCGCAGCCCTTTAGTAACTCGACCTAGTGCTTAGAAGATCTGTTCTACCTTCTCCACCCACATATACACTTTGTTTAACATAGAAGATAAATTCAGATAAGAACTCCACCTTTATTGTTTGCCCATTCCAGTTATTTTTGTTTCAACTATGAATATAAATCATGATACGAGCTACAACCCAATCCTTTGACCCGGCTTTTTGACGTATGGTCTTTGATCATACTACAAAGATCGCCGCGGCTGCAAATTAATGCTCTTTTTGGGAAACTAAGAATTCCCTGTCAACAACTCTTATCACCGAATGTCCATCATTGCAAAAAGTACAGTTTTAAATGCTAGATATGTAATAAGGAAACACACCAAGTTAGGAAAAATGGAAAAAAAAAAATGCCAATTCTTCCTTTCATTGGACATCCAGAGCTAACTTGAAATTATACCGATTTACAACGCCAAAAAGACTCAAACTTGGTTGTATCAAATCAACCAGCTTTGGGATAATATTTACTATGAAAGTCTACAATCATTGAAATAAATAAGCAAATTATTAATTATGGTATTATAAATTAGTTACTGTTACTCATTCTATACTGAGTAAATGTCATCAGCAGGAGTATAAGCTAACTTCTACTGGTTGTCTAATGGGTTTGATACTCGAAATAGAAAGGATCAGAGTAATGATATTCAAAGTTAAGAAGTTGCTTTGCTCTCACATCCTCCAATGTATTTACTTTAGCATTCATTTCCTTTTCAGCATTTTCCCATTGCTTGATGAACTCTTCGAAAGTGAGTGATGATTGTAGTTGGGAACTTTTACATTCCTCAGTATAGTTTTGATTTACAGTTGATGCTAAGATTGGCTTGGTATTTGGTACTGCTCCGGAACCAGTCCAGAATTTGGCACTTTCAAAGAATAAGGAAGAAGATTCAGATGATGACAGATAACTCATAGTTTCTCGAATAGTCTTGTCACCAAAAGCATAGCAACCTGCAATTGAAGAAGGAATCAGAGTTGAAGGCAACTCCTTTTTGAAATAATTCAATTTTACTTCTTCACTGAATCTTATTGATTTTCTAATTCCCAAATCTATGTTACTAACCATATCTGAACCATCAGAACCAATACCAGCACTATCAACAAAATTAAAACCGACAGCATCATTACAACCATCATCATTACTGGTAGAATTATCGATGGTGGTAGCTTCAGAAGTGTCATCAGAGGATTCAGAATCGGTGGGGTCGAATTCAATATCATCAACAAGTCCATAAGTATCATTTAATCTTTCTACTGAAATCTCCAAGGTGGACCAATCGACAAGAGTACCTGAATTCATAGTAGTTGTAATATGTAATGATGGATAAGCCATGTCCAAGGTGGAAGCAACACCGCCCAGCTCATCATCCATATCCAGCTCTACTACATATCCAACTTCTCTTACCACTTCTTGATCCCAAAAACCATCCTTGCAAATACTATCGTATTTGTGTTCACTAGAAAAATCATGATACTTAGTTTCATCATCGACTCCATCAAAATCTATAAATGGCCCCATTAATACCTCACCTTCATCCACCAAGTTCTCTTCATAGTCTTGTTGATCATCAGCATCTATTATATCATTGACTTTTTGGTCTTGTTCATAGTCTTCTAGCTCAATTTGCAACAATTGTTCCTCAAGCCACTTGATTTTAGCATCATCATCAACCAAGTGTGGGGAGTTGCATTGTATGTGTTTATCTGGCTTTTTTGATTCTATATTATAGTTGGTAGTATCTTGAGCATCCATCATGTCAGCCCAAGAACCATTAGTAAAATCAAAAGCACCAAAACCAGAGCCATCACCAACACCAAGACCATCATCACCAATACCATTATCAACAAGAGCACCAGCATCAGCACCAATAGCATCACTACCAACAGCATCATCGCCAACAGCATCATCACCAGTAGTAACCAAAATTGGAGTGTTGTTTTGAATATATTGTTCTTGTTCTAAGCTATTCTCAATAAGATCTTGGGCGTCCATCATATCAGCCCAAGAGCTACCAACACAACCAAAAGCATCAAATCCAGCATCATCATCAAGAGCAATAGGTGGAGTGGTGATTGGAGTACCGTTTTCTGGCTCATTAGATTTTAAAATATCATCAATACGATCTTGAGCATCCATCATATCGACCCATGAACCATGAATACAACCAAAAGCACTAAATCCCGAATCATCATCCAAGCATTCTTGACAAGTAACAACACCAGCACTAACATCATCATCAACCTTTTCTTCTTGTTGTTCCTTAATTTGTTTCTCTCTCATTTGTTTTTCTATTACTTGTTCTTCCAATTTATCAATGAATTTTTTGATAATTGAAGAAACAATAAAAGAGAGGGAAATAGATTTAAGGTCAACATATTTTACCATTTGGGTTTCATGAAGAGCAGGAAGTGATTTAAACGGAGTAACATCCCGAGGGAAGTCAACTAATAAATTAAATTTTGGAGCAACATCAGCAGCAGCTAAAGCAACTGCAACAGGATCAACATACTTAACCAATTGGGTTTCGTTTTGAGCTTTGAAACTCCAGCAGGCATTAAACTTGACTGTGAAATCAAGTGCCAACTTGAAAGAGTGAGCAGCGTGAGAGTTGATTGCAATAGCAACAGGATCCACATACTTAACCAATTGAGTTTCATGTTTAGCTGCACCATTACCAACACCAACACCAGCTAAAGCAACAGCAACAGGATCGAAATACTTAACCAATTGGGTTTCTGTTTTAATTTCAGTAGCTGGTAAAACTGGGAAATCCTTAAATTTAATTTGATGGTTAAGCAAAATTCTGGTAACATGAGCCACAAGAGCATTTTTCGCAATTGCAACAGGATCAACATACTTAACTAACTGAGTTTCGGTTTTGGCTTCAAACTCAGGAGCAACAACATCAACAATCGTATCTTTGGCGACAATAGCAGGGTCAACATACTTGACCAATTGATTTTGAATTGCAAAGACTGAGTAGTTGAAGTTGGCTGAGATATCAAGTGCAACTGAGAGTGCACTAGTAAGGTAAGCATCATTTGCAACAGCAACAACATCAACATACTTGACCAATTGCATTTCACTTTCTTTGATTTGAAAATCAAGAGCAGCTTCTGTGATTGGAGTTTCGACTTCCCTTTCATTGACAATTTCTGGAGCAGCTTGGACTTCACTTAATGGGGATCCATAGGCATACTTGCAAAATAGGACTTCAGCATAATAAGCTTCAACATCGAACTCTTCTTCTTCTTCAATAGAAGCAACACATGGTTCTTGGATAACTTCAATGTCCTTGAGCTCATTCAAAAGCTTCATCATGCTTCTTTCACAGAAAGAATCAACTTGAGCTTTGCTAAAAAGCATAATTGGAGCCGCAACAGGAACATCAATGGTATCACCAACCATGACAGCTTCCTTGCCACGGATAGCAAGGAGCTTCGAGAGCCATGCCTTTGGGCAGGCGTTAGAGTGTTCACTCTTTCTGTGTCTTTTGAACACAGAGGAAAACTTATTGGCAACTGGGGCCAAAGAGCTTTCGGAAAGCTTTCTCCTCTTGAGAGAGGAAAGGTTTTTGATGGTAATCATTCGCATGATTGGCATCAAAGGGGGCTTAAATCTGAATGGACTTAAGGCGTAAGTAAACTGTTTCTTGTTAATAAGAGACTGTGTACTTGTAAGTGGTAGGGAAATAAATTTATATTTATGAACTACAGCCTTATATAGGTGTCCACAGAAGCGTTTGCATCCAAACTTTATTTTAGTTCTTTGCAGAAAAAAAGCAACAAAATTTGCACCCATATATATTATAATGATGGAAGTATGGAAGCAGAAACCGACATATAACTAGATTCTAATCGTAAGGCTTCGAAACAGATGGTTGCAAAATTTTTAACATACCAGTACACAAAACCGTGGCTGCAAAAATCTATTTTAGAAAAGGAGCTTGATCTTTTTAGCACAAGTGTTTACAATCAAAGTAACCGAGATACTGGGAATTTGTAAATGTTCTTCCAGTGTACATGGCTCATTTCAGTAAGCCACACTAGTTTCTAAAAAATGGTACTCTATTTAGACTTTCTCAAGGTGAAACTATACTCCCTCAAAACAAAAATAGACATAGAGGTTTCAAAAATTGAAAAAAGAATAAGTTGAAACAGACGTATGAGCAAGCCATTGGATACTCAATGTAAATTTTATTGCTAGATACACTATATGATATCAAAAGCCTTAAGCCCTTCAGAAATAAGGCATTTGATAAAATTAAGTATGACAGATATCACCCTAAATTGATAGTTCTTTCCTTAATTGACCAAGGGTAACAAAAATCTTCATTGTTCATAAACTACCAGAATCCTTTATTTTTAGATAAATATCAATACATTACGAAGCTCCAATGGAACCAATAAGTATTTGTTGTTATTTTGTTGGATATTTTGTAAATGTCACTTTGAATTGAGCAACTGATTAATAAAATCAAACATGTGCTCTAAAATATGATAATTTGGTGCAATTGACCAGCCAAACATTCGTCAATATGAAAGGAAATTCTGATACCCTTAAATACAAACCGTTTAATATTGGTTCCTGAATCTATACTTAAAAAATCATCAGTTTTGTGTCAAGGTTAGTATTGTCCGGCAATTATCCTTTCTCAAGCATCTTTTTTGCACCTTGGTTATTAGGTGTATTTCTCTGATAGGGTGGGTTTGTTACCTTTGAGGCTTCTCCTCTTTTTCTCCAAAGTCAACACTAACAAGACTTGTCCACCAAGTTTGTCAATTCGTATATTTGACTATAATTGAGCAGGAACTCTCCCTAAAGCGATACTCAAGATAGAAAGCTGGGTGAGGCTATAATTAGGTCATGTGTCTTTCTTTGGTCTACATTCGCTCAAAAAAAAAAAAAAATAAAGTACTTTCATCCGTCTCGCGTTATATGACTTTGTGCGGGGAGCTTTTTTGTCATCCTTGTTCAATCAACATTTAAAACGGATCCAATTAAGTCTAGAATGTCCAATACAACTGTCAAAACATTTGTTGAGGCTCTAATTGTTGTAATAGGGGGTGCCACTGAGGTCATCCCATTCGGTATACCCATTCAATTCCAGTCATTAATTATGCCCTGTATAGACTTTATGAACTATAAATTGGTCAACGCGGCTTTTACCGGTTGAAGTATGTTCCGCTTAGCGCTTACATATTGCGGTATGTATTGCAGTATGAGCAGGCTGGAGAAATTTAAAAAGTTCGTAAACTAAAATCTTTGTATATACGATATGTGGAATATCTATAAAAATGACCTTTAACCTCTGAAATCCTCTACTCAACCTTGACTACAGTTATCATGAACAGAGAAGAGGACAAAGTAATACCAATTGACCCAGAGAGCCAAGCTCTACCAAACAATAATGATAAGAGATTCATTGAAAGTGATGCTGGTGATGGAACAAAAAGACAAGATCAATATATCTATGGTTTCCAATTGGCACTTTGTTTCTTCTCGATTTTCCTTTGTATGTTCTTGGTTGCATTGGATCAAACAATTATTGCAACAATTGTATCTACAGTGGGTAACAAGTTTCATGCTTTTGAAAAAGTGGGATTTTTGTCATCAGGGTTTTTATTGACTATGGCTGTATTCATTCAACCATTCAGTAGAATTTCAATTATCCTTGGTAGGAAATATAGTATGGTGGTTGCGATTATACTATTTGAAGCTGGTTCTTTGATGTGTGCCCTTGCTCCAACCATGAATGTATTGATTGGAGGTAGAGTATTGGCGGGTATTGGTGGTGCTGGTATTCAGGGGTTAACTTTTGTCATTATCTCGGAAATCCTTCCTATTCATAAAAGACCAATTGGTATGGCAATTATGTCTGCAGTATTTGCAGTCGCTTCTGTGCTTGGTCCAGTCATTGGTGGTGTATTCACTACTCATGTTACTTGGAGATGGGCTTTCTATATCAATCTTCCAATTGGTGGACTAGCAACAGCTTTCTTTTTTTATTCCTTCAGACCTCCTTTACCTAAAGGGAATCTTAAAGAAAAGCTTAAGACTTACGACTATCTTGGAACCTTTTTACTTATTGCTGGCGTGGTTGTATTTTTATTAGCTTTAACCTTTGGTGGTGTCAATTATAAATGGAGTTCTGCTCCAGTCATTCTTTGTTTCATTCTAGGTGTTGCAACTTTAGTGGCTTTTTCTATCTGGAATTTTGGTTTTTCAAAATACCCGCTTATTCCTTGGGAAATTGTTAAAGTGCCCCAAATACTTGCTTCATTTATTACGATGGCAGGTGGATTTTCTGCATTTATTTGTGCTATGATTTATTTGTCTATTTATTTCCAGGTTGTTCGCCACAGAAGTGCATTGGGAGCTGGTCTCTCATTACTTCCGACAATTATTTCGGTGGTGATCTCATCAGCATTAGCGGGTGTTTTTGTTCAAAAGACAAAATACATCAAGATAGTTCCTCTTATTGGAAGTACATTGGCACCAATTGGTGCCGGATTAATATGCTTACTTGAAATTGATACTCCAAAATCCAAACAGATTGGACTTTTGATTATCCTCGGTATTGGTGTTGGGCTTAATATGAGTACATTAATGGCAGCTCAAGTTAGTGCTCCCAAAACTCCAGGTAGTTCAATTTTAACTGTTAGCCTTGTGAACTTTTTCAGATCTTTGACAAGTGCTCTTGCTGCTGATTTGGCTGATGCGGTATATGCCATATCTTTGAATAACATCTATACAAAGGCACTCAAATCTGAAACAAATCCAATAGTTTTGGGAGAGCTTTCACACATATCCATCAGAGCTGTGATATCTAACAATAGTTTTATTGATGAGTTATCGCCAGAAACTCAGTTTTTTGTGAAAACCCAAGTCATGAAATCAATTAAGAATGTATTTAATATGGGAATTGGTTGGGCTTCAATCTCATTCTTTGCTTCTTTTTTTATAACAAACAAGAAGCTTCCTATCGAGTTCAGCGAAGAGTCACCAAAACAGCCCGAAGATACAGTTACAAGTGACGATGTTACTGAATCAAAGACTATTGACAATACTGAATCAAACTATCCAGAATCTGCCCTGTTGAACAAGAATGTCTAGGTCCAGAAATGAAAATAAAAAATCCTCAGAAAAAGTGGTCTAATTGTGATGTATATATGATAATTGATATTTGAATGTTTAAATTGCAATTAATTTGTAGGTGTAGTAAGTATCAATTACGGAGAAACTCACATCTTCCATGTCACAAGTCATAATATTGGTCAGAACACCCAGAACACACTTTTAGTTCAGGGTCTATAACAAAATTCGCAACCGCTTATATGCAGTCATACATATTTGTGGCTGCGAAACCTCTGTTGCCTCTCATTTTGCTAGTCCTTCTTCTTGCAAGCGTGGAATCCTTAATAACATCAAGGCTTTTCTGGAAAATACACCATGATTGAGCTGAAGTGATGAATATCGGTATTTATTATATTTCACTAACCCCTTGACAGGGATTGCTGTTACTAGGATGTGCTAGTGTAAGCTCAAAGGTTAAGAAAGGCTGTTGATTTCAAGAGATCAAGACGATGAGATGATTTTGGAAGTTTGCTGAGCGAAATTGCTAATAATAGTTAGGTGTGTTTTTTCCAAGAATTATACGATTCAAAAGAGTCAAAAAAGCTCAGAGAAGGTGTGATCTGGTACCTTTAGAGACCGATCAGACCATCGGAGACAGTAGATTTAGATTTGGTTGGGGTATTGAAGCAATTGGCTATTGGTATCTCCTCTAAGCGAAGACTACTACCACTGCGTTTCGAGGTCTTGGGATATAGGAGACAGTAGTTCTTTGACTTGGTCGGGTCAAGAACACAAACTATTTCGTATTCTGTCGTGGAAGCCAGATTATGAAGTATGAAGTGGATTGTTGTTGTGATCACACCAAGCGGAGTCTATTGAATTTCGAAGGCCCAAGAAGGTTCTAAAGAGCTCCATAGGTGTCTCCAAGCTATATATAAGATCAGATGACATATGTATGTATAATCAGCTTGAAACACCATCCACGAGTAAAATGGTAAGCTTAAGTAAGCCCCCTGAAGATCTTTTGAACTTGAAGGTGAAGTTTTGTCCAATAACCTAGGGAGGTCTACTTGATCAGTCACATCACTAAGTAGTCTTGAATTGGCTCTTCTGGTACAGCTTGGATAATAGGTTCTTTTATAAGCGGATAATCCTTTGTATTTAGGCGCTTTTTCAATACATACACCCACAAGCGTAGATTACGGCACCAGAAATGGTCGTGAGATTTGAGGTTGGGTTTTGGCTCATTAATATTGTGAATTTCCAACTTTATCGCAGTATAATTTCCAGAGGCTGCTTGAATAGCCCTTTTGGAGTTCTATCAGATTTATAGTTTTTTACCACCGCTCATCTCAGGCATCAGCTTCTGACTAGCTGGTAGGTGATTTGGACGTGCAAGATGTGTAAGATTAGATGTGGTAAAGGTCGTGTTAAGGGAGGAGGAGGTTGTAAGATAGAACAATTCCACATGCTTTAGCAGTACCTTATTCGTATGATCCTCCCTCGCCCCATGAATAGTTGGAGATATCCATTCACTTTCCTGGTGTGGTAGTTAAACTGGTGGAGGAGCTACGAGGCTCAGCTTCAATCGCGCTTCATATCCTTTAGTGAGAATAGCTAGAAAAGGGAAACAGCTCTAGTATCAGCAAAGACTGTTTCATGACATAAGATTGGTCATTTACTCTGATATCTAAGGAATAATTCAACTTCTCTGTTGTTTCTTAGAGTCGTGTTTCTGGTTTTATTTTTCTTACCAGATATGTAGAGATATTAGTGGAATTCATTGGGCACCAACTAGCACTAAGGACGAACATCACATCTTACCATTTTCCCAGCCACCCTAGATCACCGATATTTGTGGTATAATTGAAGCGGAGCAACTTTTTAGTTTTTGAAAAGGAAGGTGGCAATTGCCTTTCCTGTGATTGGTGTGTGTTGCAACCAAGGTATTGGCAAGTAGAAATATTGACAAGTTGCTGAAGGAATTTTAGTTTACCAGAGAAACTACTCATAATGGATAGCTTTTGGTTACTTTAGAGAGCGAACTTCAACTTTACGTAATTCAGAAATGAGTCCTTGGTTGCATCACCAACTGATGTTTAAGTTTTGGAACTGTAATTTTTTAGCTAAATGTACTGTAAACGTTGACCATCTAACTTCTTCTCCTTCACCATCCAGCCTGTGTTCTGTCACTGAATCCTATCTTCACTCGTCTAGCTCTGATATTTCTCTTGGGTCTCATAGAACTTCTTAGTATTTTGGTTTTCGTGGTTATACCACAACGTGTAGGTTTGTTTTGATGGTTCTATCATTACCTTATTTGTGCAAGTGTAGTGATCTTTGGGTTGTAGATCTCCGAATTCCTTCGTCTTTGATTGATTGGGCTTTACAGTCCAACTGTCTAGTTAATGAATTTAGCAAGAATGTAAGGGAAAACTGGGTACAATTTGCTTGTTTGTCGATATCTATTTACCTTATTCATACCACTAGATCACATGCCCTCTTGTACGGTACTTTTGCAACCATCAAGAGGACATGAAAAAGCATGTTTATTGTGTACGAGGGGAGCTAAGGATTAGGTACCGATTATCCGTATCACAGCAAGAACCACCGATCAGACCAGAGATTAACACAATTAAGACTGGAGGACCTAACCTTACTAATGCCAAGGGGAATACTGATTACTCATTATAATCACTGTATTCTTGAAGACCAAGAGCTGTTACTACTCATCCATGTCACCACGGATGATTTGTTAACGAGATATTTGGTCAAAACCACACTTATACTACTAGAAAACATAAATGATCTTGACCCCCTTGATTTCCACGAAGTCATTGTATATCAATGACAGTATTAGACCATCATCCATTGCTGTAAAATCTTGTTTTCTTTGATGTAACCTTGTGTCTGCAATTTATTGACATAATAAGTAATCCGATATCCCGATATCAATATGAAAGAGATCATTCAAGTATCTTATCAAGAAACTATTAACAAACCTCCAATCTCTTGAACCGAATGAAGCACTCGTTTTAGAGGTTCGGAATTGGATGACTTCAAAAGGACAAACCCTTCAACATTAAAGAACCCTTGGCGTTGGTTCCACTGCATCTACTTTCCACAACAATACCCCTGAAATGTGTACAGTTGTAACAGTTGTTTGGGCTAGATTATTGTTAGTTCCACTAGGGGCCCAAGTGGAGTTTCAACAGTTCCCTGGTGCTAAATCAACAATTTGGTGTCGTGAGTGTAAGGAAAAAAAAAATCTCATTAGTAGTTTTTAAGGATAAATCATTCTATCAAGAACACTTTCCCGCCAACAACTACCCGCTACATTTTATTTATGGGTTTTGTTTATAAGCAGTATAAATAGGTAAAATATCTAGAAAGTCATTTTGACTTTGGTATGGTCAGTGTACAAGTGAACCAAAACATATGTTAATTAGCAACAACATCATTATTATCATTATTATTATCATTGTCATCACCATCATCACTATCATCATAAATTATCATACATCATTATCGTCATAAAGCATCATCATCATTGCCATCATCACCATTATTTTTTGAACAATTGACCAAAGCTGGATCAAAGAGAGGTTAGTTACTATGGTGATAGATGTGGTGCTAGCGGATAATTCTATTTTTTACCAAATTTCTAAAAAATTAATCACCTACACATTTTTGCAACTTGGAGGAGATAGTAAAACGGGGGTGAGGGGGAAGAGATTTGTAGTTGATAATAACAAAGGTCAATTTCATATACGCCACTAATTTATGCACCAGTAGATGTGCCACTATTATCTTGAGGAGGTTGCATAAAATTTTCTATATAGTGTTCGAAAAGGGATAGTAAATGTTAAGAATGAGCCAGGGTGTTAAAAAATATTATGTTTTCGATTGATGCTTGTTCAAATACTCATACCTACATACAATTTTAAGTAGGGTGAATCGGACCAGCCACGCGTATATTGGTGAATTATATGTATAAAGTAGACTTAACGGGCCAATGGGTCTTTTCATAGCCAGTGAAAGTGAGTTGCATTTTGAACAGTTGATGGGGGTGACCTTAAACCATTCTGTTTATTAGCAGCTGAAAAGTTCCCCTATAAGTCCGATATGAGGAAAAAAATTGTTGGAATTTAAAATCGGGAGTATATCCCAATTAGGCAAACTATTGTTCAAAGCTAAATTTTGACTAAAGCTAACTATAATTGGGATGAGTATCAGGCTTATTGTTCCACCATGTACCGAGAGTACCCTATTGTGATTTACGATAAGGTATGTATAACCGGCTTTATCGAGTGGAACGGTTTATTGAACAGATGCTGAATTGGTGTGTATCTGGAGTAGTCATTCTATAGGTACATCCGGCTAATCCACAATGTTGGATCGTATGTAGATGTTCTAATCAATTGGATGTGCTATCATCGAATATTTTTTCTAGTTTTCTATTTTCTGGGGACAGAGTTCATGGTATATCCAACAGAAAGAGGTATTTCTTTTCTGTCAAGTAAACCATATGGGTAGAGAAGTGTGTCAATGTCGTCATCGTTTGGAACGGCTTTCCAGTAGGAGCTAACCACCAGGGAACCATTGAATGCCCATCCTGACAAACAGAAGCACACACAAACCAGAATTATCACTGATACTAAAAGTACAACCAGGGACCAGCATCGGGCAAGCATGATACTGGCATGGGGTTCTATTGTTAAGAATAAATGTTTATGGGGACACCAGAATGTTATGAAATACAATTAAATAACGTTTCAAAATATTTTGGGGACTTTTTTGTGCTGATCTTCTATGTAAGGATAATAACTTCTTACTTGTTAGAGAAGATTCGATCCATATGTAGCTCGTGGAAAATTCCATATTTTTTATCGGATATAGATACAGGATAGTTATCAGATTTCATCTCTGTCTGTCATCTGTCAGATTTCAAAAGGTAAAAGAGGGGGACAAAATCACAATTGCCATATGTTGACGATTACAGATCCTGTCATTAAACAAGACCCCGCTCAGACCATTTCTCGAGAGTAAGTCCCTTTGCAGGTTATAGTTACCCCATCCCTCGTAAATATGACTTTACTATGAAGAAATGGTTGTTGATGCACTTGTTCATACCACTTGATAGACGCATGAGCTAAAAAATAATGCATGTCTACTCTCAGATGAAATTGGGAACAATTGAACGGTTACAAAAATATTGCTAGAACTATTCTGACACAGAATTGAAGTCATTCAAGTCAGTTTCGTGTCTAGAGTTGCAAAAATCATCTTATAGAATGGCTTACCCTGTAGGTAATATGCTCAAGAACCACCATCAAAACATGTCTATATATATGTAGGGAAAGATTCCCCCCAGAATATTTCCTTCTTCAGACTTCTACAGAAATTTCTCTCATATACAATCAAAGATGTTGTTGAGTAAGCTTATAGTCGCTGCCCTTCTGGTTAACGCTGTTGCTGCAAGGACTGTGTCCGAAAACACCGTTGATGAGGGTACTATTTCTATTGATGTCGGTCCTATTGACATTGACCCAAATGTGTACTGGTCCATCATTAATAATGCAGTTACTGCTATTGCTGGTTCCCTTACTGTTGGTGCTGGTGGTGGATTCTATGTTTC